>JBAMBR010003667.1:0-94493 GCA_037044475.1 Zaprionus obscuricornis | reverse complement strand
ATTATATATTTTTTTTATGAGTTATAATTGCTTCAATAATTAATTAATTATTTATTTTAATTTTTTTGTTAAAACATTTGAAAAATTTATAATTAATTAATTAAATTAATTTTTACAAATATTAAAAATTTATTTATTTTTTTTTAATTTATTTTTTTTAATTTAATAGAATTATATATTTTTTATGAATTATAATTGCTTCAATAATTAATTAATTATTTATTTTAATTTACAAAAATTTATAATTATTAATTAAATTAATTTATACGAATATTTTATATATTTCTTTTGTAATTTATATAATTAATTTAATAGAATTATATATTTTGTATGAATTATAATTGCTTTAATAATTAATTAATTATTTATTTTAATTTTTTTGTTAAAACATTTGAAAAATTTATAATTATTAATTAAATTAATTTTTACAAATATTTATATATATTTTTTTTTATAATTTATTTAATTAATTTAATAGAATTATATATTTTTTTATGAATTATAATTGCTTCAATAATTAATTAATTATTTATTTTAATTTTTTTGTTAAAACATTTGAAAAATTTATTTATTATTAATTAAATAAATTTATACAAACATTTTATTTTTTTTTAAATTTATTAATTTAATTTAATAGAATTATATATTTTTTATGAATTATAATTGCTTCAATAATTAATTAATTATTTATTTTAATTTACAAAAATTTATAATTATTAATTAAATTAATTTATACGAATATTTTATATATTTCTTTTGTAATTTATATAATTAATTTAATAGAATTATATATTTTGTATGAATTATAATTGCTTCAATAATTAATTAATTATTTATTTTAATTTTTTTGTTAAAACATTTGAATTATAATTATAATTAAATTAATTTTTACAAATATTTTATATATTTTTAAATAATTAATAATTAATTTAATAATTATATATTTTTTTTAAAAAATGTTTTAACAAAAAAATTTAAATAAATAATTAATTAATTATTGAAGCAATTATAATTCATAAAAAAATATATAATTCTATTAAATTAATTAAATAAATTATAAAAAAAAATATATATAAATATTTGTAAAAATTAATTTAATTAATAATTATAAATTTTTCAAATGTTTTAACAAAAAAATTAAAATAAATAATTAATTAATTATTAAAGCAATTATAATTCATACAAAATATATAATTCTATTAAATTAATTATATAAATTACAAAAGAAATATATAAAATATTCGTATAAATTAATTTAATTAATAATTATAAATTTTTGTAAATTAAAATAAATAATTAATTAATTATTGAAGCAATTATAATTCATAAAAAATATATAATTCTATTAAATTAAATTAATAAATTTAAAAAAAAATAAAATGTTTGTATAAATTTATTTAATTAATAATAAATAAATTTTTCAAATGTTTTAACAAAAAAATTAAAATAAATAATTAATTAATTATTGAAGCAATTATAATTCATAAAAAAATATATAATTCTATTAAATTAATTAAATAAATTATAAAAAAAAATATTATAATATTTGTAAAAATTAATTTAATTAATAATTATAAATTTTTCAAATGTTTTAACAAAAAAATTAAAATAAATAATTAATTAATTATTAAAGCAATTATAATTCATACAAAATATATAATTCTATTAAATTAATTATATAAATTACAAAAGAAATATATAAAATATTCGTATAAATTAATTTAATTAATAATTATAAATTTTTGTGAATTAAAATAAATAATTAATTAATTATTGAAGCAATTATAATTCATAAAAAATATATAATTCTATTAAATTAAAAAAAATAAATTAAAAAATAAATAATTTTTAATATTTGTAAAAATTAATTTAATTAATAATTATAAATTTTTCAAATGTTTTAACAAAAAAATTAAAATAAATAATTAATTAATTATTGAAGCAATTATAACTCATAAAAAAAATATATAATTCCATTAAATTAAATTAAATAAATTATAAAAAAATGTAAAGTATTTGTAATTATAAATTTTTAAAAATTAAAATAAATTAAATTAAAATAATTAATTAATTATTGAAGCAATTATAATTTATAAAATTAAAAATTCTATTAAATTAATTAAATAAATTATATAAAAATAAATAAAAAAATATTCGTATAAATTATTTATAATTTTTTAATTTAATTAAAATAATCTACATTTAATTATGATAATAATTTAATAATGATTTTTCAATGTCTTTTGAATGATAATAAAAATATGTGTAAATAATTAATAATTGTAGATAATTAACAGTCAATTACTTAGGTAATTTGCGGTAACAACCAAAAAAAATGAAGTCTCTAGCTCTTATAGTCTCCGAGATCTGTGTGTTTCATACGGACGTACAGACGTACAGACGGTCAGACAGACAGACGGACATGCTCCAATCGACTCGGCTGTTGATCCTGAGTCAGAATATATATATACTTTATGGGGTGGCCACGCCTCCTTATGGTATACTGCATATTTGCCTCTGTCACTAACCCAATATACTCGGTGCCCATTGGGCACCGAGTATAAAAAGTTGGACAAATAAAAACTGAATTTTGGAACTATCCTTCCTATGGCAACTATATGTTAGAGTAATTCAATATTAACCAAATTTAGTCAGCATATGGCGTGATATTTGTAAATATTATTTGTCTGCATTTTTTTTAGGATCACCCAAAAATTAAAAGGTTTTACATATGAAAATTTGCATTTTCGACCTATAGTTACTATGGCAGCTATATGTTAAAGTCTTTTGTTTTGTATAAAATTTGTCTGAAATACTTTGATTATAACTAGACTAAAATCTTTGCAGTTTCAGCTGTAAAATCCAAACAAATAAAAGAGTTCTACATAAAAACACAATTTTTCATCTATGCTTCCTATGGCAATTATATGTTAGATTAACTCGTTCTACCTAATTTGGTCAGCATATGGCGTATCGTCTGTAAGTTTCATTTTAGGTGTATTTTTTTTAAGGATAGCCCAAAAACTGAACACTTTTTCATACATAACCTCAATTTTTGACCTATCCTTTCTATGGAAACTATAGCTTCTAGTGCTTGGACTTGAATAAAATTTGCTTTAAATTATAACTAAACTATAGTCTTCGCTGTTTCAGATGTAAAATCCAACAAATAAAAAAGTTGTACATAAAAAATCAATTTTCGAGCTCTTCTATATCCTGGAAACTATAGCTTCTAGTGCAGGGACTTGAATAAAATTTGGCTGAAATGTTTTAAATTATAACTAAACTATAGTCTTCGCTGTTTTAGATGTATAATCCAACAATTAAAAAAGTTATTTTTCGAGCTATCCTATATCCTGGAAACTATAGCTTCTAATGCTTGGATTTGTATAAAAATTGACTGATCTATGGAAGTTACTATCAAAATCAATTACTGTAAATTTCAACTGTATAACAAAGTTTCGACCTGTCGCATCTATAGCCACTATAGTTTATAGTGCGGCGATCTATTTGATTTCGACTTGTAATGCCTGTCAAAATTCCAACATTAACGGCGTTAAGACGAAAAGAAGAGAACCAGAAGTTGCTATAGTCTGGCTTAGAAGCTTTTGGCTGATGATCTAATGAACAATGTAAACTGCAACTGCAACGACCTTTGGGCACAACAAACAAACAAACAAACAGACAACATTGCAACATCAGTTTGAGATTGTTGTGTCTAAAAGCATAAGAAAGTTGCAAGTGTAAGAGGAAAGTGATGAGAAAGATTTGATAGGATAGAGAAGAAGCAGCAGGGGGAAAGCAGAGGTTGTAGCGATAGGTATTGTAAGTGAGACATTAAGAGAAGGGGGGGAAGCACAGCATCTTAGCTTGTCCAAACTGCCATTTGAATTGGCCAAGTGCAATTGTCCGTCCATATATATATATATATATATATTTGTATATTTTGGCGCTAGTTTTCACCACACGAGCGCGGAAAGCGGAAAGTCTCTCTATGTCTCTATGTGTGTGTGTGTGTGTGTATGGAAAATGCAGACGTCGCGTATGCGAATGCGAATGTGTGGAGAAAAGTGGTTAAACGAGTCGAGTCTGCACAAGCTTCAGCTACAGCGACAGCGACAGCGACAGCGACAATTGCCGATGACCATAGAAAACCGAAAGCCGACCGACCACCGACCGACCGTTAACAGCCGATGGGCAGCCGACGAGCCGTTTGGGGGCCGATGAGCCGACATGCGAATTGACGATGCAATGCAACGTTTCGCAAATGTTGTTGTTGTCGTCGTCATCGTCGCCGCTTGAAGTCGACAGCAGCAGCGCAGTCTCAACGGCATTATCAGGTGCCTGGCAGAGGCGGCGACTTCAGTCGCAATCAAGCGCTCGGCGTGTGAACACGTTGAGTCTTGTGGCAAAAGTTTTGCTTTTCAATTTCAAGTCACAGTTCACAGTTTACAGTGTTTAGCTAGCAGTCACAGTTTTTATTTGTGTGAAGCATCACAATTGAACGTCGCGTGCGTATGTTTCATCTTTCAACTACCTTTTTTTTTTCAAGTGTAAAATATTTTTTTTGTTTCGCGCGCAAAATTCTCCTTTTTTTTTTTTGTCACACGTGCCACGTGCTGCATACAATTTTGTTTGTTTTCTTGTCTGTTTGTTTTGTGTGTCTTGATGTTGTTGTTGTTGTTGTTGTTATTCGCGCCCAGAAAATATATGAAAATATAAAAAGAAAAGAAAACTTCATTTTCTCGTTGCATTTAGCGAAAGTTTTTGTTAAACAAAAAAAAAAATAAAATAAAATAAAATATTGTGTGTGTGTTTTTTTTTTTTTATTTTTTTGAAATAATTTTTTGCAAATGAAAAATTTTTGAACTTAAAACAAGTTCTTAACGACTTGAAAGTAAAAGAAACTGTACAACAATCAAAAATAACTTTAAAGTTTTTTTTATTTTTATTTTTAGTTTTTTTGTCTTTTTTTTTATGGCAAATACTTAAAGCAAACATTTTGCATATTTAAAAAAAAAAAAAACTTTTCAAGTTTTTCATTATAAGCAAAAAAAAAAAAAAACGAAAATGCAAAACTGAAACTAGCAAGTCATGTGTTTGTGTGTGTTGGTTTGTGTGTGTGTGTGTGTGCTATGATAGTGCAATGAATACTTTGGGCTTTTGTTTTCGTTTTGCAATTTGTCACAATTTTCAATGTTTTTTTTTTCTTTCTTTTTTTTTTTTTGTTACTTTTCTCGGTTTTGCAGACTCTCTGAACTCTTGCAGCAACACAATAAAGTTGCTAATGAAACTTTATATAGCTGTTTAGCTAGAAAATAGCTACAAATTTAAGTTACAATTGCAGCAAATTCCCTTCAACAAAAATAAATAAAATAAATAAAATAAATAAAATAAATAAAATAAATAAAATAAATAAAATAAATAAAATAAATAAAATAAATAAATAAATAAAATAAAATAAAATAAATAAAATAAATAAAATAAATAAAATAAATAAAATAAATAAAATAAATAAAATAAATAAATAAATAAATAAATAAAATAAATAAAATAAATAAAATAAATAAAATAAATAAAATAAATAAAATAAATAGAAATAAATAAAATAAATAAAATAGAATCAAATAAATAAAATAAATAAAATAAATAAAATAAATAAAATAAATAAAATAAATAAAATAAATAAAATAAATGAATGAATAAAATAAATAAAATAAATAAAATAAATAAAATAAAATAAATAAATAAAATAAATAAATAAAATAAATAAAATAAAATAAATAATAATATTTGAAATTTTCTAAAATTTAAAAATAAAAGAAAAAAATTTTTTTTTGTTAATTTTGCTGCATGAATTAATATTCTCTATATTTTTTTTTATTATATTTTTATATATTAAATTTGCTTTCTCTTCTTTCTCTCTCACTCTCTCTCTCTCTCTCTGTCTGTTAACAATTTGTGCAACAATTTTTTGCTCTTTTTTTATATTTTTTTCGTAGTGTTTAGAAAAACGAAAAAAAAAAGCTTGCTATGGTTGCTTTTCAACGATATTGTATGCTGCATATTCATGTGTTCATTTATTTCTTTCTTTTCGTGTGTTTTTCTTTTTTTTTTTGGTCGTTCAGCCTTTCACCGCCAGCGGCTTTTCCTGTGTCAGCCGTTTTTTTTTTCTGCTACTTTTTTTTGTATATGTGTGTGTGTGTTTGTATTTTATTTTTTTTTGCCTGTGACAATGACAGTGTTTAGTTATTAATACCCTGTAAAAATTTATTAATGCAAAAGGGTAACATGTTGTTTGACATTTAGCTATAAAATGAAAGCGTTGACTAAGACTCAAATTTAAACTCACACTCAAGTCTCAAGTTCAAGTTCAAGTTTAAAGCTATGCAAAGTGCAAGCCAAGCTAAGACTTCAACTGAAAGTTAGCCTCATGGTAAAGTCTCAGTCGCAAGACTCAGGCTCAAGTCCCGGGCATATGTCTCAGTCTCAGGCTCAAGTTCAAGTTTAAAGCTATGCAAAGTGCAAGCTAAGACATCAACAGAAAGTCAGGCTCATGGTAAAGTCTCAGTCTCAAGACTCAGGCTCTAGTCCCGGGCATATGTCTCAGTCTCAGGCTCAAGCCTCGGGTTCAAGCTTAAGTCTCTGGCTCAAGTCTCAGTCTCAAGCTCAAGTCTCATATGTCTCAGTCTCAGACTCAAGTTCAAGTTTAAAGCTATGCAAAGTGCAAGCTAAGACTTCAACTCAAAGTCATGCTGAGGATAAAGTCTCAGTCTCAAGACTCAGGAGCAATACGTAACTGAACAGGTATAAAAAGTATAAAAATAGGTATAAAAAGCATAAAAATAGGTATAAAAATATGAATACGAATATAAAAAGTATCAAAATATTTAAAAAAAATAAATATACTAATATTTATAAAATTAAATAAAAAAGAAATAAAATAACATTAAAAAGTTTAAAATATAAATATATAAAAATAGGTATAAAAAGTATAAAAATATAAAATATTATTTGTCGAAAAAATATGCATAAAAAGGTATAAAAATATTTATAAAAATGTGAAAAGGTATAAATTAGTATTGGAAAGGTATAAAAATAGGTATAAAAAGTATAAAAATATAAAAAGGTTTTTAATTGGCGAATAAATACGCGTAAAAAGAATAAAAAAATAATTATAAAAAAAATTTATAGAAAAATCTATAGAATATCATTAAAAAGTCTTAAAAATATATATTAAAAAAGGTATAAAAATTATACAAATAAGTACAGAAACAGGTATAAAAATATGAATATAAATATAAATGCAAAATAGATAAAAAATAACTATAATAAATTTATGCAAAATAGATAAAAATAGCATGAAATAAACTTAATATAAGATAAGCATAAAAATGCTTTAAAAATAAAGTATAAAATATATAGACAAATATAGTTTCAAATATATGTAAAAAAAATGCTATAATAATTGGCATAAAAATGGAAACAACAATGTATAAAAATACGCAAACAGATGAGCAGAAAATGAAGTATAAAAAATATGAACGACTATATAGATACCCTAGAAAATATTAATTTGTTTACTTATATGCATATAAATATAATTATAAATATCATTAGCATCATGATTATTATTATTATTATTTGAAAATTTTTGAATGCAATCGCAAATTCAATTATCATTTGATATACTTCAAAATTGTGCAGACAAAATGCATTTTGATATCTTTATGCCATAAATATTATAATTGTTGTTGTTGTTGCTGTTGTTGTTTGGTTATTGGCTAAATGTTATTTAATTAAACAAATTATTTAGCTTGGCATTTTCATATCAATTTCCCATTTTCATTTTCATTTTCATTTTCAATTCTCAATTCACATTGATTTTGATTTTGATTTGAATTTGAATTTGAATTTGCATTTGTATTTTAGCTCGTGTCGAAGGCTTTTTGCAATTTGATTTCGTTTTTGGTTTTTGTCTCGTTACCAAACCAAAAACCTAAAATACATTTTTGCCCCATTTAATTCAATTTTCATTATATATAAGCCGCAAGCAGCAAACAGACAGCGAGTGAAAGAGAGACAGAGAAAGAGAGAGAGAGAAAGCAAGAGAATTAAATATCCTTGTAATGTCATAAGTAGATAAACGCCAACATAATACCCTTGACTGTCTATGCCTGAATGCTGCCTAACTATACGTAACGATATATATATATTGGTATATTGGCATGTCATGAGCATCTGACAAGCTTATCACATCTAGCTTAATGATTTCACGACAAAAATCCAATTGCAAAATATATTGATCAATATTATTATATTATATTATATTATACATCTATGTTATATCAGCAGCTGAAATACACTTTATACTTTAGCTTATTTTTTATGCCTATTTAATAGCTCATTTATATTACGATTTTATTTAAATCTTACTTATAATTAATCTGTAAATATTTTTTGCTGTTTTAGCCAAATTTTCTGTTTTATACCAAAAATCCATAATAATTTTACTAATAAATACAAGTCAAATATTTAATTTCTATATTTATTTTAGTTACCTATTTTAATGCATAATTTTATACCTATTTTATACTTAATTGTCTATGTGTTTAATAACTATTTTATTTCTAATTTATGCCTTCTTTTTATACATATTTTTATAGTCATACATCTATGTATTATTATGCATATTTTATATATTTATTTTTTTATACCTATTTTTTATACTTCATTTTATGCTCATCTGTTTGCGTATTTTTATACATTGTTGTTTCCATTTTTATGCCAATTATTATAGCATTTTTTTTACATATATTTGAAACTATATTTGTCTATATATTTTATACTTTATTTTTAAAGCATTTTTATGCTTATCTTATATTAAGTTTATTTCATGCTATTTTTATCTATTTTGCATAAATTTATTATAGTTATTTTTTATCTATTTTGCATTTATATTTATATTCATATTTTTATACCTGTTTCTGTACTTATTTGTATAATTTTTATACCTTTTTTAATATATATTTTTAAGACTTTTTAATGATATTCTATAGATTTTTCTATAAATTTTTTTTATAATTATTTTTTTATTCTTTTTACGCGTATTTATTCGCCAATTAAAAACCTTTTTATATTTTTATACTTTTTATACCTATTTTTATACCTTTCCAATACTAATTTATACCTTTTCACATTTTTATAAATATTTTTATACCTTTTTATGCATATTTTTTCGACAAATAATATTTTATATTTTTATACTTTTTATACCTATTTTTATATATTTATATTTTAAACTTTTTAATGTTATTTTATTTCTTTTTTATTTAATTTTATAAATATTAGTATATTTATTTTTTTTAAATATTTTGATACTTTTTATATTCGTATTCATATTTTTATACTTATTTTTATGCTTTTTATACCTATTTTTATACTTTTTATACCTATTTTTATACCTTTTCAATATTATTTTATACCTTTTTGCTTCTTTTATTATATATATATTTTTTATACTTTTTGTATTCGGCAATGAAAATCCTTTTTATATTTGTATTTATATTTTATACCTATTTTTTTTACTTTTTATGCATATTTTTATACCTTTTTCAATATTATTTTATACCTTTTTGCATCTTTTATTTTATATATATTTTTTTATACTTTTTCATGCATAATTATTCGTCAATGCAAAACCCTTTTTATATTTATATTCATATTTTATACCTATTTTTATACTTTTATAACTATTTTTATACATACAATTTTAATGCTATTTTATGCATCTTTTATGCATTTTCTATCTACTTTTGTATCATAGTTTTTCATAAATATTTTTATGCATATTTATTCGGCAATTAAACTAATTTTTATATATTGTCTAACAGCATTACATTTCCTTTTTTTATGTCTATTTTATACCAATTTATGCCTTTATTATTTGCATAGCTCAAATGTTTAAATCTGTCTGCCAACACTAGCTGCAACATACACTGTGAATTTATATGATTTACCGATTGTACAAAACAACCAAAATTGCATCAATATGAGGCTGATGTTTTGGTCTAATTGGCAACACTAGACAACTCTCTCTGTGTGTGTGTTTGCGAGTGTGTTTGTGTTTGTTTGGTTACAAAACTGTCGAGCTCATGTCAAGTGTCAAGCTGTCGTACGTTTGACAATTAATGTTTCATTTGATTATTATCATAATGTTTGTCATTGTTATTATCATTAACATTATCATTATCATTATCAATATCTATATCAATATAATTACAATTATTATTGCATTGTATTTTGTATTTTATTGTTCTTGTTGCTGTGCTGATTGTTTCTCAATGCAAATTGTTTTTACAAACAATTTTTTTTGCATTGCATTTCAAGCACTTGTAATTTTTATTCCCAATTTTTTTTTTATTAATTTATTTTTGTTATATTTTTTGTTGTTTGTAATTATGAAATTAATAATAAAAAACAATTAAAAATAAGTTGAGTTTTTCGTGCTTATTGAGTGAATACTATAATTAGCTAGACGCAATTACAGGACAATATTATTTTAAGTGTTAATTGTTCAATTATAAAAAAAAAAAAATCCGTAAAAATTTTAAATTGCAAAAAAAACAAAAAAAAAAAAGAAAATAGTGAAAATTGGAAAATTGTAAAATTGCAGTTGAAAAATATTTGTGTTGCCTGATGATAAATTTCACTTACCTCATGTGACGCATACAGAAAGCAAATGACAAACAATTAACACAAATTTCTTTTCTTTCTTTTTTTTTGCTGCTGGTGTGTCAAACGCTGCGTATGCGTGATATTTGCTTGCTGCCAAATATTGTCGACAATTATTAATTTTTTATTTTCTCTCTCTCGCTCGTTTTATTTCAATTTATGTAGAAAAATGATGTCGTTTAACTTGTTGTTGTTCTTGCTGCTGTTGTTGTTGTTGATGATTTTCAAGTTTTCAAATTTTACACAAATCAGCATAAAGTCATCGCAATATTCATGTATAAACAAATTTTTTTTTTAGGATATATTCTCATTGAGTCTATGAAAATCAAATTCTTCACATTTCTTGCATTTCACAACTTCATTATGCTGTGCTAAACATTGTCAAACATCATTATTATTATCATCATTATCATCATGTATATCATTTATTTGTGTGTGAGAAGAAACAATTTTCAGGCTGTTTCATTTTTGCTGCCTGCTATTATTCTTGCTGTTGTTGTTGTTGTTGTTGTTATTGTTGTTTTCTGTTGTTGTTGCAAATGAAAATCAAATTAAAATTAAAAAAGAGACAAAAAAAAAAAAAAAAAAAAACAAATAAAACATAAAACAGTTGAAAAATTTCACTGCTGCTGTTGCCTGTAGCTGCTGCCTGTAGCCGCTGTTTTATGTAAACAATATCAACGACCAGCGAAAATTATATTTAAGGACAAAAAAAAGTTCAGCAACAACAACAACACTGCAAGCAAATGAGCAAACGCGACAAAGCGGCAACAAAAAAAAAAAAAAAGAAAGGAAAGCAAAAGCAAAAGCTAAAGGAATGGCAAAAGAAAATAACGCCACACACATTTTCATGTTATTTTCTTCTGTTTTTTTTTTGCCACTTCTCTCTCACACACACACACACACACACACAAAATACGCAACATTTTTTTTCTAAACTCATTTTGTTGTTGCTGCTGCTGCTGCTGTAGCTTAGCTGACAAATGCGCGCAGGATGCGCATTATGAAATTTTTAATCAAATGAAATGACAATAAGATTTTTCAATGAAAACCAAATATAGCATATACACAGACTGTGTGTGAGAGAGAGATAGAAAGAATGATAGAGAGAGAGAGCTGCTGCTTGTGCTCTGCTTGAAAATATCTTAAGAATGTATATAAAGAAAACAACAACAACAAAAACAAGAACTTCAATTACAACGTTTAAGACACTTGCTGCTATGATAATGTGTGGCAAGTAATGTCTTAGAGTCTATAACTGTACTATGGAGTCTATATAGAAATATATTTAACAGATCTTAAGTCTTTGACTTTGAGCTTGAATTTAATGTAGAAGCTGAGACTGAGACTTGAGGCTTAGGCTGAGATTATAAACCCAAGGCTGAGACTTGAGCCTGATACTTGAGCTTGAGCTTGAGACTTGCACCTGAGACTTGAGTTTGAGCCAGAGACTAAAGCTTGAACCCGAGGCTTGAGCCTGAGACATAAGAC
Source organism: Zaprionus obscuricornis (assembly GCA_037044475.1). Classification (NCBI taxonomy): domain Eukaryota; kingdom Metazoa; phylum Arthropoda; class Insecta; order Diptera; family Drosophilidae; genus Zaprionus; species Zaprionus obscuricornis. The sequence continues at coordinate 82,268 of JBAMBR010003667.1, read as the reverse complement.
CGGGACTTGAGCCTGAGTCTTGAGACTGAGACTTTATCCTCAGCATGACTTTGAGTTGAAGTCTTAGCTTGCACTTTGCATAGCTTTAAACTTGAACTTGAGTCTGAGACTGAGACATATGAGACTTGAGCTTGAGACTGAGACTTGAGCCAGAGACTTAAGCTTGAACCCGAGGCTTGAGCCTGAGACTGAGACATATGCCCGGGACTAGAGCCTGAGTCTTGAGACTGAGACTTTACCATGAGCCTGACTTTCTGTTGATGTCTTAGCTTGCACTTTGCATAGCTTTAAACTTGAACTTGAGCCTGAGACTGAGACATATGCCCGGGACTTGAGCCTGAGTCTTGCGACTGAGACTTTACCATGAGGCTAACTTTCAGTTGAAGTCTTAGCTTGGCTTGCACTTTGCATAGCTTTAAACTTGAACTTGAACTTGAGACTTGAGTGTGAGTTTAAATTTGAGTCTTAGTCAACGCTTTCATTTTATAGCTAAATGTCAAACAACATGTTACCCTTTTGCATTAATAAATTTTTACAGGGTATTAATAACTAAACACTGTCATTGTCACAGGCGAAAAAAATACAAACACACACACACATATACAAAAAAAAGTAGCAGAAAAAAAAAACGGCTGACACAGGAAAAGCCGCTGGCGGTGAAAGGCTGAACGACCAAAAAAAAAGAAAAACACACGAAAAGAAAGAAATAAATGAACACATGAATATGCAGCATACAATATCGTTGAAAAGCAACCATAGCAAGTTTTTTTTCGGTTTTCTAAACACTACGAAAAAAATATAAAAAAAGAGCAAAAAATTGTTGCACAAATTGTTAACAGACAGAGAGAGAGAGAGAGAGAGTGAGAGAGAGAAAGAAGAGAAAGCAAATTTAATATATAAAAATATAATAAAAAAAATATAGAGAATATTAATTCATGCAGCAAAATTAACAAAAAAAAATTTTTTTCTTTTATTTTTAAATTTTAGAAAATTTCAAATATTATTATTTATTTTATTTTATTTATTTTATTTATTTATTTTATTTATTTTATTTATTTTATTTATTTTATTTATTTTATTTATTTTATTTATTTTATTTATTTTATTTATTTTATTTATTTTATTTATTTTATTTATTTTATTTATTTTATTTATTTTATTTATTTTATTTATTTTATTTATTTTATTTATTTTATTTATTTTATTTATTTTATTTATTTTATTTATTTTATTTATTTTATTTATTTTATTTATTTTATTTATTTTATTTATTTTATTTATTTTATTTATTTTATTTATTTTATTTATTTTATTTATTTTATTTATTTTATTTATTTTATTTATTTTATTTATTTTATTTATTTTATTTATTTTATTTATTTTATTTATTTTATTTATTTTATTTATTTTATTTATTTTATTTATTTTGTCGCAAGGAATTTGCTGCAATTGTAACTTAAATTTGTAGCTATTTTCTAGCTAAACAGCTATATAAAGTTTCATTAGCAACTTTATTGTGTTGCTGCAAGAGTTCAGAGAGTCTGCAAAACCGAGAAAAGTAACAAAAAAAAAAAAGAAAGAAAAAAAAAAACATTGAAAATTGTGACAAATTGCAAAACGAAAACAAAAGCCCAAAGTATTCATTGCACTATCATAGCACACACACAAACCAACACACACAAACACATGACTTGCTAGTTTCAGTTTTGCATTTTCGTTTTTTTTTTTTTTTGCTTATAATGAAAAACTTGAAAAGTTTTTTTTTTTAAATATGCAAAATGTTTGCTTTAAGTATTTGCCATAAAAAAAAAGACAAAAAACTAAAAATAAAAATAAAAAAACTTTAAAGTTATTTTTGATTGTTGTACAGTTTCTTTTACTTTCAAGTCGTTAAGAACTTGTTTTAAGTTCAAAAATTTTTCATTTGCAAAAAATTATTTCAAAAAAAACAAAAAAAAAACACACACACAATATTTTATTTTATTTTATTTTTTTTTTTTGTTTAACAAAAACTTTCGCTAAATGCAACGAGAAAATGAAGTTTTCTTTTCTTTTTATATTTTCATATATTTTCTAGGCGCGAATAACAACAACAACAACAACAACATCAAGACACACAAAACAAACAGACAAGAAAACAAACAAAATTGTATGCAGCACGTGGCACGTGTGACAAAAAAAAAAAAAAAGAAGAATTTTGCGCGCGAAACAAAAAAAATATTTTACACTTGAAAGATGAAACATACGCACGCGACGTTCAATTGTGATGCTTCGCTTCACACAAATAAAAACTGTGACTGCTAGCTAAACACTGTAAACTGTGAACTGTGACTTGAAATTGAAAAGCAAAACTTTTGCCACAAGACTCAACGTGTTCACACGCCGAGCGCTTGATTGCGACTGAAGTCGCCGTCTCTGCCAGGCACCTGATAATGCCGTTGAGACTGCGCTGCTGCTGTCGACTTCAAGCGGCGACGATGACGACGACAACAACAACATTTGCGAAACGTTGCATTGCATCGTCAATTCGCATGTCGGCTCATCGGCCCCCAAACGGCTCGTCGGCTGCCCATCGGCTGTTAACGGTCGGTCGGTGGTCGGTCGGCTTTCGGTTTTCTATGGTCATCGGCAGCTGTCGCTGTCGACTGTCGCAGTAGCTGAAGCTTGTGCAGACTCGACTCGTTTAACCACTTTTCTCCACACATTCGCATTCGCATACGCGACGTCTGCATTTTCCATACACACACACACATAGAGACATAGAGAGACTTTCCGCTATCCGCGCTCGTGTGGTGAAAACTAGCGCCAAAATATACAAATATATATATATATATATATATGGACGGACAATTGCACTTGGCCAATTCAAATGGCAGTTTGGACAAGCTAAGATGCTCTGCTCCCCCCCCCCCCCCTTCTCTTAATGTCTCACTTACAATACCTATCGCTACAACCTCTGCTTTCCCCCTGCTGCTTCTTCTCAATCCTATCAAATCTTTCTCATCACTTTCCTCTTACGCTTGCAACTTTCTTATGCTTTTAGACACAACAATCTCAAACTGATGTTGCAATGTTGTCTGTTTATTTGTTTGTTTGTTGTGCCCAAAGGTCGTTGCAGTTGCAGTTTACATTGTTCATTAGATCATCAGCCAAAAGCTTCTGAGCCAGACTATAGCAACTTCTGGTTCTCTTCTTTTGACAGGCATTACAAGTCGAAATCAAATAGATCGCCGCACTATAAACTATAGTGGCTATAGATGCGACAGGTCGAAACTTTGTTATACAGTTGAAATTTACAGTAATTAGTTTTGATAGTAACTAACATTGATCAGTCAATTTTTATACAAATCCAAGCATTAGAAGCTATAGTTTCCAGGATATAGGATAGCTCGAAAATTAAGTTTCTATATATAACTTTTTTATTTGTTGGATTATACATCTAAAACAGCGAAGACTATAGTTTAGTTATAATTTAAAACATTTCAGCCAAATTTTATTCAAGTCCCTGCACTAGAAGCTATAGTTTCCAGGATATAGAACAGCTCGAAAATTGATTTTTTATGTACAACTTTTTTATTTGTTGGATTTTACATCTGAAACAGCGAAGACTATAGTTTAGTTATAATTTAAAGCAAATTTTATTCAAATCCAAGCACTAGAAGCTATAGTTTCCATAGAAAGGATAGGTCAAAAATTGAGCTTATGTATGAAAAAGTGTTCAGTTTTTGGGCTATCCTTAAAAAAAATACACCTAAAATGAAACTTACAGACGATACGCCATATGCTGACCAAATTAGGAACGAGTTAATCTAACATATAATTGCCATAGGAAGCATAGATGAAAAATTGTGTTTTTATGTAGAACTCTTTTATTTATTTGGATTTTACAGCTGAAACTGCAAAGATTTTAGTCTAGTTATAATCAAAGTATTTCAGACAAATTTTATACAAAACAAAAGACTTTAACATATAGCTGCCATAGTAACTATAGGTCGAAAATGCAAATTTTCATATGTAAAACCTTTTAATTTTTGGGTGATCCTAAAAAAAATGCAGACAAATAATATTTACAAATATCACGCCATATGCTGACTAAATTTGGTTAATATTGAATTACTCTAACATATAGTTGCCATAGGAAGGATAGTTCCAAAATTCAGTTTTTATTTGTCCAACTTTTTATACTCGGTGCCCATTGTGTACCAAGAGTATATTGGTTTAGTGACAGCAGCAAATGTATGTAACACCCATAAGGAGGCGTGGCCGACCCCATAAAGTATATATATTCTGACTCAGGATCAACAGCCGAGTCGATTGGAGCATGTCCGTCTGTCTGTCTGACCGTCTGTACGTCTGTACGTCCGTATGAAACACACAGATCTCGGAGACTATAAGAGCTAGAGACTTCATTTTTTTTGCAAAGTGCAAAGGTAGAAAATGCAATTGTGATATAAAAAAAACATTTAAGTTTGTGAATTAATCAAAAAAAAATTTAGCGCAAGAGAATTTTGAGATGCCTTGACAAGGTAAGAGTTCTACTATTATTTTACAGAAATCATCAATCAAAAAGTTGAATGCAATATTTCTTTAGCTTTGCCTTTGAGCATTCTGTCAGATTTTTATTGACACTTTATTTACACATCGTTTTCTATTGCATCAATTAAAGCTTTAAAGACAACTGTCAACTAATTTGCAACTTGTACAACTTAGTAAAACGCAGCGAACTAACTAACTAGTTGAACTACACAACTAAAGGGACTTTGACAACTTGGCCAAAGCTAGGGGACAGGGTTAGGACCAGTAGTATGTCCCTATGCTGTTGAAAAGTGCTCAAATTGTATGTAGTGCTGCTACTACTGTTGCTGCTGCTGCTGCTGCTGCTGCTACTGCTGCTATTGCAGTTACTATGTAATGCCCGCGAGGCTCAGAGCTTTCTCAACTATAACGATTTAAATACGGAAAGCTGCTTATACTACGTCTGTCGCTGGGCTGCATCCTACAAAACCAACAGCCAGCAGCCAACAGTCCCATCCCCTGCTACATCCAATTTCTCTATCTCTTTCTAGGCGCACTAGTAAGCAGACTAATGTCCGTCGTTGACCGCGGACAGCGTGCCACACGAGACTTGTGCGCTATCAAAACACATAGAATGAAATGAAAGCAAGATAAGAGAAAGAGACAGACAACGCAGACAGACAGAGAAGACAGAGGAGACAGTAAAATAGACGGATGGACAGTCTAAAACGACATTCCCTTTGCTTGTCTCCAACACTCTATCTCTTGCTTTCTCACTCTGTCACGCGGTCTACTACTCTGACTGCTACACAGTCTACGCTGTTGCCTCAGACTTTTGAGCGACCTTTGGCTAGTGCTGTTATTGCCTCTTCTTCTTCTATCAACTTCTTCGTCTTCTTCATCTTCTTCTTTTTTTTTGCTCTCTTTCTGACTATGCACCCAATGTCAACTAGTACAACCATAACATCACAACTTTAACTTTACCTCCCATTCCATGTCCATGTCTGTGTCCATCTCTATCTTTGTCTACGCCTTCAAATTTCAACTCCAAACTGTAATTCCCTTTCCGACTTTAGGTTTGACCCGTTGCCTAGTGGTGTCAATGGCTGTTAGCGCTATAGTAAAACATTTTTTATTGACAAGCAGGCAATATTTATACACTATACACTACATTATTCTCTCCACTTCTCTCTATTTTTTTCTCTATTTAAATTTACTATAGATTTTCTAGTTTTCTCTACATTTTCCTACTCCTTTCCACTTTATTCCTATATAGTCTTCTTTACTCTACTTTTACCATGTCCTACCTAATCTTCTCTACTCAACTCTATTCTACTCTTCCATATTCTAAGCTAGTCTTCTGTTTTCTTCTTCTCTTTTATACTAACTGCTACGTTTCCAAAATGTTCCTTACTCTTCTCTATTCTTATCTTCTCTTTTACAGTCTTTCGTAGTCTTCTCACAGCTTTCTTAGTCTTCTCTATTCTATTCTTCCATTGTCTTCTATAATCTTCTCTACTAAACTCTATTCTACTCTTCCACATTTTATCCTAGTCTCCTGTGACCTTCTTCTCTTTTCTACTAACTGCTACATTTCCAAAATTTTCCTTACTCTTCTCTATTTCCAAATTTGTCCTTAATCTTCTCTATTCTTATATCTCTATTACAGTCTTTCGTAGCCTTTTCACAGCTTTCTTAGTCTTCTCTACTCTATTCTTCCATTGTTTTCTATAATCTTCTCTACTCAACTCTATTCTATTCTTCCATATTCTAAGCTAGTCTTCTGTGTCCTTCTTCTCTTTCTTACCAAACTCTACACTTCCAAAATGTTCTCTTCCTTACTCTTCTCCTTAGTCTTCTCGACTCTACTCTTCCCTTTTCTTGCATAGTCTTCTTTCTTTTTCTCTCATTTACTCTTCCGTCTTACTCTCTACTTAACTCTACATCTTCCCTAGTCTTCTCTTTCTCCTCGATCTTCCTAGTTTCCTCTATCTCTTTCCGAGCCTTTTTTTTTCTCATCCTTAGTCTTTTTTTCTTTTCCCAAGTCTTTACCAATCTTTCATTTTCTACATCCCATTGATTCATTTAATAACTCTTCTCTTTCTTTCCACTTTCTTCTCTATTTTCTTTTATAGCGTATACAAATTTCGTTGCCTTACGCAGCAAAACACTTGAATTGCATTTGATTCATTCAGGAAATTTTTACTTGCATTTTTTTTTTTCGTCTGTTTTTTTTTTCTAGCTTTGCTTTCGTTTTCTCCGCAAATCTTTGACAAATGTAAACAGTTGAAATTTTTTTTCCATTTTTTTTGCATCTTCTTTTCCGCCCTCTACTTCTACATCGTCCACTTTTCATTTGCTGCTGCTGCTGCTGCTACACACATCTTTAGCCTCTGTTATTGTTGCTATTGCTGCTGCAGCTTCTTCTTCACCTTCGCGCTCAGTCTTCTCTGTCTTTCATTTTTAGTAGTTTTCCTTTCTGAGCAAATGCGGGCTGCGCTTTTTTCTTCATGTTGCTTGCTTCTCTTTCACCTTCACCTTCTACTTTCTGCTGCTACTGCTTCTAGTTTTTGGTGTCAAATTTATTTTGTTCTATTTTTTTTTTTTTGTGTCCTGGAGAGCTAAGGGATTGCCGAGTGCGGACGGGTAAGGAGAAGAGAAAGGGGGGGGGACAGGGAAAGGTTTCTACTTTAGATTAGAGTTAATCAGCTTAGCGTGTGTCACTTTGACTATTAAAAACGACGTGTCGCCAAAAGGGTTTTCGGTTCGTTATTGGTGGCTTACCAACAACACTAACACACACACACACACACACACACACACACACATACACACAGTGCTTCTCTATATGTGACACTCCCCACACGAAAACACACATACATACACATACACTTGTCACATTGCCGCGCTGGACACATGTGAAACGTGGATGTTAATTAGAGTCCAGCATTAGGGTTGACAAACTGTCACACAGTGTGTGTGTGTGTTGTGACAACCCTGAAATGTTCAAGATTTTAATAGTTGTTGTTTACGGTTTTTTTTTTTCCACAACTACAACTACAACTACAGCTACAGCTATAGCTACATCTATATGCTGATGCTTAAAGCGTTATTTTAGACTGTTTTGCATTACAGCTATTAATTATGTGTGTGCATCATAATTAATTACACTCTCATAGTTGACTCTTGATAATTAAGTGACACCTACAAAATTTAACACTTAACTTTATTTAGTTGTTACCGCAAATTACCTAAGTAATTGACTGTTAATTATCTACAATTATTAATTATTTACACATATTTTTATTATCATTCAAAAGTCATTGAAAAATCATTATTAAATTATTATCATAATTAAATGTAGATTATTTTAATTAAATTAAAAAATTATAAATAATTTATACGAATATTTTTTTTATTTATTTTTATATAATTTATTTAATTAATTTAATAGAATTTTTAATTTTATAAATTATAATTGCTTCAATAATTAATTAATTATTTTAATTTAATTTATTTTAATTTTTAAAAATTTATAATTACAAATACTTTACATTTTTTATAATTTATTTATTTAATTTAATGGAATTATATATTTTTTTTATGAGTTATAATTGCTTCAATAATTAATTAATTATTTATTTTAATTTTTTTGTTAAAACATTTGAAAAATTTATAATTATTAATTAAATTAATTTTTACAAATATTAAAAATTTATTTATTTTTTTTTTAATTTATTTTTTTTAATTTAATAGAATTATATATTTTTTATGAATTATAATTGCTTCAATAATTAATTAATTATTTATTTTAATTTACAAAAATTTATAATTATTAATTAAATTAATTTATACGAATATTTTATATATTTCTTTTGTAATTTATATAATTAATTTAATAGAATTATATATTTTGTATGCATTATAATTGCTTTAATAATTAATTAATTATTTATTTTAATTTTTTTGTTAAAACATTTGAAAAATTTATAATTATTAATTAAATTAATTTTTAGAAATATTAAATTTTTTTTTATAATTTATTTAATTAATTTAATAGAATTATATATTTTTTTATGAATTATAATTGCTTCAATAATTAATTAATTATTTATTTTAATTTTTTTGTTAAAACATTTGAAAAATTTATTTATTATTAATTAAATAAATTTATACAAACATTTTATTTTTTTTTAAATTTATTAATTTAATTTAATAGAATTATATATTTTTTATGAATTATAATTGCTTCAATAATTAATTAATTATTTATTTTAATTTACAAAAATTTATAATTATTAATTAAATTAATTTATACGAATATTTTATATATTTCTTTTGTAATTTATATAATTAATTTAATAGAATTATATATTTTGTATGAATTATAATTGCTTTAATAATTAATTAATTATTTATTTTAATTTTTTTGTTAAAACATTTGAAAAATTTATAATTATTAATTAAATTAATTTTTACAAATACTTATATATTTTTTTTTTATAATTTATTTAATTAATTTAATAATTAATTTTTACAAATACTTATATATTTTTTTTTATAATTTATTTAATTAATTTAATAGAATATTATATTTTTTTTTATGAATTATAATTGCTTCAATAATTAATTAATTATTTATTTAAATTTTTTTGTTAAAACATTTTTAAAAAAAAAAATATATAATTATTAAAATATTATTATTATTATTTATATTAATTTATTCGAATATTTTATATATTTATTGAATATATTTTATATTTTAATTTAAATTAATTATTTTTATTAAATAATTTCACAAATTTTAAATAATTAAATAAAATTTTAACAAAATTTATTTTTTTAAATATTCAAAATATTTTGAATAATTTATTTAATTATTTTTATTTAATAATTACATTTAAATAAATTTTTTTTTATTATTAATTAATTAATAAATTATATTTTTATATTTTTCTCAATTAAATAAAATTTGTAATTATTAATTAATTTAATTAACCTTTTTTTTTTTTATTTCCTATTAAATTTAGTTAAGAAACTGTATGTGAAACAAAAGCTTTAACTTCCGTTTAAACTCCCAAGAGATAAACTAATTGCAGTAGCATTAGGTGAAGATGTTGAAGAGAGGTTTTTGAGGGAATGTATGGTATGTATAAAATGACTATATGTTGCTTGCAACCAGATGTGTCAGATGCGTCGACTTGTGCCACAACTCAACTGGACATAGAAAGTGAGCCATGTTCGCTCTACATCTCAACATCTCAACAGTTCCAACAACAGTCTGATACATTAAAGTTGCTGCTGCTGCTACGCGGCATTTTCACCAAAAAAAAAACAACACACAAAACACTTGAATTGACTTTCCACATACATAGTATATTGGCCACATGTACATATATATATACAATGTCACGCCCATTGGCGGTACAATGATTTTGTGCCACCTGCGCCTCCTGCGTAAAGAGTCGAAAGAGTCCAAAGTCGACTTTGACTTTGGCAGCAAACAGGATTTTCAAGTTGTTTTGGGAAAGTAACAGTGACGCCTCAAACAAACAGCCGTAGCAGCAGCAGCAGCAGCAGCAACAGCTGTTGTTGCAGCAACAACAACAAAACATTCATTGATTGCCTTTTGGTATTAGTTTCAATTTATTTCACTTTGAGTGTGATGGATGGCAAACCAGCGACAGCTTCAAACGTGGCACACACACACACATACATATACACACATATGCAACAATAGGGTCATCAATTTACAGGCCATTCTAAGGTTTCTAAGGGGAAGGGGATGTGATTTTTTATTGCACACTCTTAATGCCAAAACAATTGTTGGTCTCGACAAAAAATAAAAAATAAAAATAAATTGCACACAAAATTCAATTGGCATTTGAAGTGTAGAGTAAAAAAAAAATCGAGAGAGTTGTTAGCGTTGACTCTAAAAACGCTTGATTGACTAAGTAAATATATAGTATATATATATATATCGATATATATATTGATAACTATTGTATTTTGTGTTTGTTGCTACAAATTTCTAATTGACTTATTGCCACGCCACTAAGCCATTTGTGGCACGCATCATCATATTGCAGTTGCGGATGATGTGTTGATGAACTGGTTTTTTTTTTTTTTTTTTGCTGTAGTACCGCATCAAGTGTTTAGCGTTAAACTATTTCCCACACCTTATGTTGAATTTGATCTTCACTTGTAACTTGTTACAAGTTTTAGACTTGGTCTTAAACTTGTTTTACTATGTCTCGACATAGTTTACAGTCGTCAACAACAACAACAACAATTGACTTTGACATAGATGTATAACTTTTACTATCGAAACTATCGCAATTTTTGCACAAATATCTAGCAACAATCAAAATAAACATTATGAAACTTCTATAAGCGTTACCTAGCATAGAAGTATAGCAGCTATGATATAAGTCTAAATATAATTCCTATAACTTGCTGCAATATCCAAGTTTTCATATTTTAATTTTATATCTATCAAAATTTCAAATGCTTTTCATTAATTTTCAATAATAAAAGCTACATAATTTAAGCTGCATTTTTGCACATTCTCGATAGCGGACGCTACAGTTGTACTTCCTTTCCTTCCTCTTATTGTCCTTGTGCTATATGACAAAATGTCAATTGTATTATGGCTTCAGTTTCTTCAATCTTGTCAATTCACTTTTGCAACTTGTCTCTGATTACAGGCGCGCAAACAGTAACAAAAATAAGAAGAAGAAGAAGAAGCAGCAGCAACAGAAGAGAAGAATGAAAAGAGAATTGAAAGAGAAATCAAATTTTCACAACAAACTGTCAGAGGTCAATCACACAATTTGACAGTTCAAGTCAGTTGAGCGAACAATCAGCCAAAAATTAAGCGACAAAAGCGAAAAATCACAGCAGCATGCAGTATGCAGCAGCAGTAGAATACTAATAGCACTTGAATAATACCCTGCAATTTAGTAGAAAATTGTATGATATGGTCACCCTAAGCAATAAAATACTTCAAGCATTTATATTGCAGCAAAAGACTTAAAGCAAATTGTGTATATTCTAAATAAATTATAAATTATAAATAAATTATAAATTATGTAAAATGGTCACCCTAATTATAAAAAAACACACATATTTATGTATATACCAGCAAAAGACTCACAGTACTTGGCGAATATCCTATATCCTATAAAAATATATTTAATAATTTATAGACAATTACAATTGATAATCAATTTAAAATATGAAATATGGTCACCCTAATTTTAAAAAATATTTGTTTATCAACCAGCAAAAGTTTAGCAGTATTTAGAGGATATCCTATAGACAATTACAATTGATAATTGATTTTAATTGTGTAATATGGTCACCCTAATTTTGAAAAGTATTATTTATCAACCAGCAACAGGCTAACTAACAGGCACTTAGCGAATAATCTATAAAATATATAATTAACTTCTAGACAATTACAATTGATAATTAATTTAAAAAAAATGAAATATGGTCACCCTAATTATAAAAAATATTTATTTATAAGCCATGAAAAGACTCACAGTACTTGGCGAATATCCTATAAAATGCATTTAATAATTTATAGACAATTACAATTGATAATTAATTTAAAATATTTAAATATCATGGTCACCCTAATTTTAAAAAGTATTTCTTTATGAACCAGCAAAAGACTAACAGCACTTAGAGGATATCCTATAGAATGCATATTTCATTTTTGGACAATTACAATTGATAATTGATTTTAATTGTGTAATATGGTCACCCTAATTTTAAAAGGTATTATTTTATCAACCAGCAGAAGGCAAACAGCACTTAGAGGATATCCTATAGAATATATATGTTTAATTTATAAACAATTACAATTGATAATTCATTAAAATTATACAATATGGTCACCCTAATTTTAGGTACTGCTTGTATTTCTTGATTTTTCAGCACAACAACACTAACAGCACTTAGCGTATGCCCCACTATCAAAAAATACATAAATTTAAATTATATAATACGGTCACCCTAATCGATATAATACTTGAAATATTTATATTTATCGCTTGTAAATTATTTTATAATTATGTTGCATTTTCTACGTCACTTATTATAAATATTATATATATAGATAATTCCAGTTGATTTTGGCATTAGCAGAGCTTACATTTATTTATTTATTTTTATTTTTATTTTTTTTCATATTTCATTTATTTGTTTTTTTTTGAGTTTTTTTTTGTATTTTTTTTTTGTGTTTATTTATTTTTCATTAATAATTGCAATTATTGATATCGTATTAATTTCATGTTATTGTTGACCTTTATTTTTAAAATTATCCTGCCACACCCCTTATCCACATATACCACCCAGCAGCAGCCCCTGCCTTTTCCAGCTGCATCTGCTGCTGCTGCTGCTCGTCTGTAAAAATCAAAGCTGAAAAAGCTTTTCATGTCAAGCCAATTGTTTGTTAGATGCAAGTAAAAAAAATAAAATAAAATAAAATAAAATAATATAGAAAAAATAAAATAAAAATAAAATCTTGCACGACTGCCAAAATACCCTGTAAATAGCTTAAAGTGCCAAAAGCTGCTTAAAATAAATTTTTACAAAATAAAAAAAAAACAATTGATTTTCATTATGCATGCCAAGAGTCACTGCTACCCGCTATGCTTGACGCTTACAGGGTATCTGCAGCTGTATGCTGCAGAAAATTGAATAAATAAAGTGGTACGAGGTATATTTATTAAATTTGCACAACATCCGATGCTGTTGTTAACCATTTCCGTGGTCCGCAACAACCAACTGCATATGCGTCATGGCATAGGCAGAGGGTGTTCAATGGGCATGCTGGGTGCTACATCAGTCGATGTATATATTTCTCTCTCTCTCTCTCTCTCTCTCTCTCTCTCTCTGTCTATGACTAGTGTAACCAATGCACTCACTTTTTCGATATTGTAGTAAAAACCGAAATATGCGCGCAATAAATTCATGTGGAAAAAAAGCAACCGATGCAAGTCGCAATATGATGTGATGCACGACTAGCATATACCTGGTAAATATAATGAAAAAAAAAATAAAATAAAAATAAAATTATTCTGCAATTAAATGCATAGCAGATGAAAGTTGTAAGATAAATACCAACATGTGATTGACTAGCAAATACCCGGTAAATAGTTATAAAATTCTATATGAATTTTCGAGACTTGCAAAATTCATTTTTGACATAACATTTCAATATAGTCAAAGTTTTATATTCAAAATGGACTATGCTCGACTAGCGTATACCCGGCATATGGCTATATTAGCTGAATTTAATCTTTTGATTTAACAAATCTTCAACTATAAATACAATATACCCGCTCAACAACATTTGGTCATTACAGAGTATGCAAAAATAAAAAAAAAAAAGACAAACCCGAAAAAAAATACAAAAAAAAAATGTGAAAAAATATAAAAACTGTGTAAAATGTTCTCAGTAGGCGTGGCAAAAAATAAAATCAAATAAAATGCGAAAGGCAAAAAAAAAAAATATGACTGTGCCGTGACGTAGCCAAAAAGTGTGCAGCACAAAGCATACAAGGGCGGGGGAGGGGGGAGTAGTGCAGAGAGCAGAATGCAGCATATAGTAAAACAGTTTGTATATGTATGTGGGGGAGGTGAGGGGTATGGAGAAAGTGCAAACAACTGCAAAAAGTATATCAATAATGACGATGATGATGATGATGATGATGATGATGATGATGTAGTATTGCAGCAGGTAAAGAGAGCCAAGGGCTGTATAAAAGGCAACAGCAGGGGACAAATAAGGGCGTGCCGTAAGGAAGGCGAGGACATAACTGAACATGTTTGCCAATATATGTTCATATAGAGTTTTAACAGCAACAAATGGCATGGAATATTGTTGCAGTTGCTGCTGTTACTGCTGCTGTTGCTGCTGCAGTTGTTGTTGTTGTTGTTGTTGTTGCTGGCAACTGAATTATTGCCGGTTAAATAAGTTTTCGTTCCTACATATTTCAATTAAGTGCCAAAAAGTTAAGACATGGGAATTGCCAATGGAAATGGAAACAGCAAAAAAAAAAAAAAAAAAAACTGAAACGAATAAAAACAAATATCGAAATTTTTTTTAATTGAATTGCATCATGATGCTCGTCGCATACGAGAGATTCTACAATTCCAAATCTATAGAAAAAAAAAAGTTGAAAAAGTTTAATAAAATAATTACAAAAATAAAAGAAACTAAATAACAAGCAAATAAAAGCAAAAGTTTAACATGAACGAATTTTTAAATACACTAAAAAAGGCAACGAAATTTTATTAAAAATATTAAAAAAAAAAAAAAAACAGAGAAAATATTTTTGCAAAACTTCAAAGTTAAAACTTCTGCCGTTTATTACTATGCAGAGGCTCAAGCTATGTATATGTTATAGTACTTCGATTCATAGAAAACAGTTGGCAGTTTATGTAAAACATTAGAACACACAAATTGCAGGCTGTTATACAATTTTCAAGCAGAATTTTTAATACACTTACAAAGCTCTAAAAGGCCTAAAAAAAATATTTCACAATTTATTCAAAATTTCATAGTAGAAATTTCCGACAGTTCATTGCTATGACAGCTAAATGTTATAGCTCTTCAATGCATTGGAAATTTTGACAGTTTGTATGCTGCTTCAATTTGCAATGTTTTTTGAAGCAAGATCAATCAAGTTTTTGCATGCAAGTTTTTGCAAAACAAATTTTACAAAGTATTTGTAGGCATAACTTTTTACTTTTTGAGCTTTGTGCAACAGCTGTGGCAAGCGGCACAGTAAACACAGTTGCCGACGGTTTGACAAAGACAAAGTCAAAACCGTTATTTAAACACTGAAAAAAAAAAACAAAAAATGAAAGAAAGTAAAAAGAAAACAGAAGGCAAGAGAAATGTAAAGTCAAAAGGTAAAGGTAAAGGTAAAGATGCCAAGAGCAGAAAAGAATCAAAGAAAAAATTAAAATGAAACTGTACGAAAAGGAAAGGAACGGAACGGTATGGCATGGAACGGAAGAGAACAACTGTCCAATGTCAAGTGTGTACATGGCTGGTAGAACAAGAGCAAGAGAGAGAGAGAGAGAGAGAGGCATAGTACAAGCAGCAGCGGGTGCAAAGCCATTGACCGGCAGAGCCAAAGGCAGCGAGTGTCGAGTGTCAAGTGTCGAATGCATAACCCTTAGCAGCAGCAGCAGCAGCAGCGGCCAGCAAAAAAAAAAAAAAATGTGTGTCAAGTAAAAATAGAAATGCGCAAAAAATATGCATATGCTCGACTAAGCAAATACCCGGCAAATAGTTGCCTGCAAAGTATACATAAAAAAAAATAACACTGCGAAAAGTTTAGAGCACAAAAAGTTGTCAAAATGCAAAAACAAAAAAATAAAAATAAATTGCAGCAGTCTATGCAACACTTTTAGTAGCATTATTACAGGGTATTACAAGTGTATATGAGGCACTGAAACTCAACGGCGTGCTGGCATTAATCTTCGAAATTTGTTTTGCGCCATGGCGGACAAAAAAAAAAAAGAAAAGAAAAGAAAAATAAAAAATTGGTGAATTTTCAAATATTTTTTTTTTTTACTGGTCGCAGCATTTTTTAACCCAAGGTTAATGCGCAGAGCGATAGGGGGGAAGGAGAGAGAGAGCAAGGGTTTGTGAGAAAGAGACAGAGAGAGAGAGCATGATGCTGGCACTGTTCGCAGTCAACCGCGAACTTATGGCCCCGCGGCAATTTAACGCTTGCGATTTTCGTTAAGGGATTTTGCGTCAGCGTCAAGGGATTTGCGATTGAATGCCAAAATGCACACAAATTGTGCAAATGCCAAGCGCTGCTATTGCTGCTGCTGCTGCTGCTGCTGCTGCTGCTGCTGCTGCAGAAAAGCGCAGTCAGGAATGCAGCAAAAGGACAGCAGCATTTGGAGTAAGGGAAAGCACGCTCGTCACGCTCGCAAGCTTCTGCTACTGCTGCTGCTGCTACTTCTTGTTCTTCTTCTGCAAGCGCAGCAGCAGCAGCAGCTTATAAAATTCACACTCTGCACAATATTTTTTTCTTTTTTTTTCTTTATTTGCTTTCGTTTATTTGCCACGACGTCTCGCCAATGCCACGCCCCTTGCTGACTGCCATTCATTTGTATTTTTTTTGCCTTCCTTTTTCTTCATTTTTTTTTTCTCATTTTGAGCCAAATGCAATTTACTTTTGCGTTTGTTTTATTGCAGCTCCACTAAACGCAGCCGCCTTTGCTTTCATTATTTTTTTTTTTTTGTGTTTTTGGGGTTTTGGCTAATTAAATTTTATGCTTGGTAATTTTAGAAAAAAGGCCTTATATATTTTCGGCTCTGTGACTGTGGCGGCTGGGCGTTGGGTGTGGCTGCTTTTAAGTACGTCTCTGTCTCTCTCTCTCTCTCTCTCTGTTCGCTTGCACAATTCTTTTTATTTTTGGCTGCTGCCTTTTGCCTTGCAATTTACACACACATACACAGAGAGAGCAAAAAAAAAAAAAATCGCACAAGTTTTGCTTGCGCGCATAAAAGAGGCGACCGGCAAATTGCAGGCAATAAATAAAACATCTACGAAAAATCGTTGCATACTTTCAGGCGCGACGAGATGCGACGCAACGCTGCATAGCATCGCATGGCATGGCGTGGCGTTGCGCGTGCTTCACTTCGAAAATGGCTAGAAAATAATATACAAAAGCTAAGAGCAACAAACAAACAACAACAGCAACAACAACAACATCAAATACACTGAGAATAATTTTTGCTTGAAATTTGCTTTTAACTGCTCGATATATATCGATAGTCGATAGTCGACAGATCGACGCACTATATCTAAAACATATTGGAATATATTATTAATAATTTATTGTAGCTTGAAATTGTCTTGGGACAATTGTAGCCTTACACACCACGCCTACTTATGGGCGTTACTCGCCCATAAAAATTGACAAATTAATTGTCGAACTACAAAAATCAATATAAAATATCGCACAGTGTATGCACGCAGCAGCTGCAGAGCAAGCAGAGCGAAATAAGTCTAATTGAAAAGCAAAATAGAAATTCAGAAAAAAATACCAAAAAAAAAATAAATAAATAAATAAAATATAAATAAAAAAAAAAATGCCTAAAAAAAAATTAAAAAAAAAAAATAAAAATAAATAAATAAAATGAAAATCGAATAAAATTGAAAACTAAATAGGCGGCAATTGAATTAAAGAGTGAGAGAGAGAGAGAGAAAAGAGAGAGGGAGAGAGAAAGAGAGAGACGAAATGTTAGAGCTTTGTGGCGCCTCCATTGCATGCAACATTAGTCAATGGCAAACAACTGTCGATTCAACTTTTGCTGCCGTTGCTCCTGCTGCTGATGCAGATCAACAGGGGTAAGCGCAGCACTAGCGAGAAGCGATATCATAACAATACACATAATAAATAGCAGCTGATGCGACAAGGCAACAATGAAATCGATTTTCAAGCGACAGCAGCACAACAATAACAACAACTACAATATCAGCAGCAGCAGCACTAAAAAAAAAAAAAAACTGCAACTAAAGCTTAAGAACAGCAACAAAAACAACAACAAAAAAAATCATCTGTGAATTGTGTTGAGCAAAATCCCAAAAAATGGCAAAAAAAAATTTAAAAAAAAAATCGTGAACAACGACAATGAAATGCTCTAAAAAATGTTTTTAAAATTTTTTTTACATATATTTTGTAGCAGCAACTTAGCAATTTTTAAATATTTTGAAAAAGGAAAAAATGTTTAGCAGAAAATTTTGTAATATTTCAACGACAGCTGAAAAAAATTTTTTTAAATCTTTTTAAAAAAATTTTCAAGCTAAAATTTTGCAATTACAAAATAAAAATAATGTTGAAATGCTTTGAACAATTTTTTAAATATTTTAGAAAAAATCTTTAAGCACAACATTTTGTAATTTTTCAAAAAAAATGCGAAATACCTTAAAAAAAATTTATTTTAAAAACAAATTTTAAACAAATTTTCAAGCTGATTTTTTGCAATTAAAAAATGAAAAAAAAAAACTTTTAATATTTTAGAAAAAATCTTTAAGCACAAAATTTTGTAATTTTTAAAAAAAAATGAGAAATGCTCTAAAAAAATAATTTAAAAATATTTTTAAGCAAATTTTTCAAGCTGAATTTTAGCAATTAAAAAATGAAAATAATGTTGAAATTTCAAATGAATGAAAATTTTTTTATAATTTTCCATAACAACAATTTTTTTGCAGTCGCATAAAATAGTCAATATGCTCGCTCGTAGCAAGTGTAGATTTATATACACTACGTAGTGTATAGAGTGTATCAATTTATTCGTCGCATAAAACATTTTTTTTTTATTTTTTTTTTGTTTCGATTATGAAGAAAAATGCAAAGCTGACGGGGCAAACATTTATCACTGCGCTTGCCACAGCAGCCAGCATGTGGCAGCAACTGAAGAAGCTCTAGATGCATAGCCACAGCCACAGCCACAGCCATAGCCATAGCCGTAGTGCAATTAAATTAAATTGAAATTATATAGAGTTATATATATCGTCGATCGTTTAAGACTTAAAGCTGCAAATTCAATTTTCACACTCGACAAAAAAAAATAAAAAATAATAAAAAAAATAATAAATAAAATATTTATATCAATTTTGTGGTGTATGCCTTGCACATGTGTGTGTGTGTGTGTAAGCGTTGTGTCTGTGTGTTGGTTAAAATTTGATGCTATTAAATTTAATTGTGCATAAATTTTCAATCAAAATGGCCACAAGGCTAGAGGCCAAAGAGTCTGCTGACCTAAGGGTAGCAAAGGATGCACGGGGGGCAGCAGCATAAGACGAGACGATGAGTTAAATAAAAAGGAAAATTTTTGGAAATTGCGCAGCTTCCGAAGGAAGCCAATGCTAAAGACACATAGCCAAAGAGAGTGAGAGAAAGGCTAGAGTGCAAGTGAGAGAGAGAAAGGAGAGAGAGACAGGAGGTAAGAGAGAACGATGCTAAGTTGCAGCAAGTGCAAAAGAAGACGTTAAAGTTTATTATCTTCGGCATATATGCGCCTCAAAAATACCCTGTAATATGCTCAAAGTGCACGCTTACTGACATATGTTATATGACAGATGTCATATGTATGACAGAAGTATATTACATATGTCAATTGGTGTCATACATCGTCATATGCATATTTCATATGTCATATGATGCCATACAGTGACAGATATGTCATTCATAAACATATGTCATATGACATATGTGTCGTATGACACCATATGATAATATATGTCATATGTCAATAATGTCATATGATACCATAGATAATATTATTATTTATTTTATTGATCATCATATGGCATCATATGACCATATGGACCCATATCTGTCATATGTGTCATATCAATGACGCTCTAAGAAACATTATAATATATGTTATAAGGTTTCATAGAGCGTCATATGATATGACACATATGACAGTTTTGTTGAAAATGTTCATATGATGCCATATAATATGTCATATATTACATCTGTCATATGGTATTATCTTGTATTTTATTCATATTTTAGTGTCATATATATGTCAAGTGTGTCATATGATGTCAGATATTATATGTTATCATATGACAGACATTGCTCATATACATTTGGTTTTTGGCAACTTGTTAATAAATTCTATCATATGTCAGATGTGCCATATGGTGTCATATGTCATATGGTGTTATAGGTCATATGGTGTCAAAGTTCATATGGTGTCAAAGGTCATATGGAGTCATATGTCATATGGTGTCATATGTCCTATGGTGTCATATGTCATATGGTGTCATACAAATGATTAGTTGTTCTACAATTTCAATTTGAACAAAACTTATATGACACATAGTGCCATATGCTGCTAGGCATATCAAAACCCATACATCTTATCAATTACAGGGTATTAAAAATAATGCAAAAAAAAAAACAAAATTTATGCAACTTGAGTTTTGAAGTAAAAAATAATTCCTCGTCGAGGTGTTAAAAGTCAAGCAAAAAATATTTGCCAAATGCAACAAAAAAAAAAAAAAAAAACCCCGGCAACAACAGGATAAATATATTCTTCCAATTTTCTCTCTCTCTCTTTCTCTCTCTCTCTTTCTCTCTCTCTCTCTTTCTCTCTCTCTCTCTTCTCTCTCTCTCTCTCTCTTTCTCTCTCTCTCTTTCTCTCTCTTTCTGTCTCTATCCCTGTACCTGTGCCTGTCCCTGTACCTGTATATGTGTGCGTGCCTGACAATATGTGTCCAGGAAACGGATATTAAAGCACAAAGAAAAGTCAAAAAAAATGAATTTCAAATGAAATAAAATAAAAGAAGAATCAGCAGCAGTAGCAGCAGTCTCCGGACTCTGAACGCCGCATAAAATCTACCAAAATCGCCCCCATGACGTCCCGTAGTAAAGTCAACGATTGTTCCACACGACACTGCACCCCATGATGGCAAACGACACACGACACACGACATAGGATACTGCTTCTGTTTCAGAGGTGCAGCAGTTTTCTTTGGTTCCTGTGATTTATATGCACGAATAACTCATAAGCGTATAATTTTTATTTTTTTTTATTTAACTTTTCTCTTTTTTTTTTGTATTTTCGGACTTTTTTTTCTCTTTATTTTTATATATTTTTTTTGTGCATTTTTTGTGCTATTTTTTTTTTTTTTTTTTGTATGATATAATTTCCCGCATTGTTAGCCGCCTGGCGTCGTGTGTGTAGATTGCGATAAAGCACTTAAGCTCCTGCATGTCGGACTAACTACGCCTCGCGTTTACCTAACCGCAACGCAATCTACACTTTACTCTCCATTTTATTCATTCTCTTTCTCTCTCTCTCTCTCTCTTGCTCTTTCTTTCTTTTCTGGCTTACTCTATTTGTTCGCTATGTATTCTCCAATGGTCTCTTTGGTTTTTAGCGACGTTAAAACTTCATAGCGCACAGAGCCAACTAATAACTAAACTATTCTATTCCATAAAAGCAGCTGCCCTCAATTCAAACAGCACGCGGTACTTTATCCCCGCCTCTTCTCTCTCTTCATCTTTCTTCTCTTTCACATACTCACACAACTTGCTTCAGCTTAGCGATGTGCGATATGACATTAAGCTTCAATACGTTGCGTCAATCACGCACGAAATTTGTATCAATTTTTCATCTAATAATTTTCAAGAAATTATTTGATGCTGATCATGAAAATATATATACAATATTATATATAAAAAAAATTTATCAATATTAATACAGCTGCAGCACTTCTGCCACGCCTACTTCTTAGCTTAACTTCTTGTAATAATTTCTAGCTATATTTCAACTTAATGCTGATCATGAATATATAAGTATATATTCTATCATGTCATTTACCATGCAGTTTTGCTTAGTTCAACTTAAGCTCATGTTGAGAAAACAACATTCTACAAATATTTTGCCTATCAATGCTGAACAAGAATATATATAGATATATACAGCTGCTATATATTATCTGTAGTTCTTCATGCCTGCATCTTCCTGACTTTCGTTCAACTTAACTATAAAAAAAACTTTAATAAATATGTAAAATACTCCACACACACACACACACACACACACTCACATATATATATATATATATATATATATATATATATATATATACTGCTCTATAACGATAGACACACACACACACATACACATACATACACACACACACACACACATCACGCGCAGAGAGAGAGTCAAGTAGACAGCGAAGCGCAACTCATTTGCCATAGATGAAATGCATCTGCATCGAAGGCTAAAAGCTTGATGGCTTGCATAGCTGATGTGCATACATCAGTCTTTGAATAACAATAACAATAACAACTACAATTTGACAAGCTACAAATGTCAAATACTGACTAGCAGTTACCCTGTAAGCGCAAACAAAATCTTTAAAAAAAAAAAAAAAAATTACAGTGAAAATATTAAAAATAAAATAAAAAATTACAAAAATTACAAAACTAAGCTGATAATATTTACAGGGTATATGCTGGGCATATATGCACTGAGCACAATTTAATTTACTTAAAAATTTCAATTTTGCACAATTTAAAAACTATGCTTATTTTATTTACAGGGTATATATGCACTACATATGCCATATGCATAGCTTGAAATCAACTAAAGAAAATATTTAAAAATTATAAAACTAAGCTGATAATATTTACAGGGTATACACTGGGTATATTTACATTAGATATAAAACAAAAAAATAACTAAAATTTAATTTATTTAAAAATTATAGTTGGCAAATTGTAAAGCTATGCTCATGACATTTACAGGGTATATGCTGGGTATACATATGCACTAAATACAAAGCATAAAATTAACTAAAATTTAATTTACTTAATAAAGAAATTTGATAAAAAAAAAAAAAAAAAAAATTAAATAAAATCAATTTACAAAATTTGAAAACCATGCTTTTAATATTTACAGGGTATATGCAGGGTATATATGCACTAGAGACATAGCATAAAATTAACTAAAATTTGATTTAGCTAAAAATTTAAATTTACAAAATTTTAAAACTATGCTTTTGATATTTACAGGGTATATGCAGGGTATATAAGTATAAACATAACATAAATATCAACTGAAAAAAAAAATATTGAAAAATTTCCATTTGCAATTGTTAGACGATGCTGATGATATTTACAGGGTATATGTAGGGTATATATGTACTAGAGCTATGTCTCATAAAATTACCTAAAATTTAATTTACTTAATAAAGAAATTTGATAAAAAAAAAAAAAAATTTGAAAACTATGCTTTTGATATTTAAAGGGTATATGCAGGGTATATATGTATATATATAAAAATCAACTGAAAAAAAATATTGAAAAATTTCTATTTGAAATTATAAGATAATGCTGATGATATTTACAGGGTAAATGCAGGGTATATGCAGAGTATATGCCATATATAAATAATAAATATAGTTTAAGATCAATTTTTAACCATAGTTGATTGCTATGAAAAGTTAATATGCTCCACACGCTAGTAGTAGCTAGACTTTATTTCAACTTTTTTACAGGGTATATGCAGACTAGACGCAGCAAATACAGTAGATTCCGCTTATAGCGACTTTCAAGGTATCTACGATTTTACGTCGTTATATCCGGAAGATGCACTAACCGAAAGTAGTTTGTATGTATAAGTTTAGCATGGGCATCAATCAAGCCAACAAGTTTTAGTCGCAGTAACCGGACGGACGCTATAAGCAGAGTCGTTATAAACGGATTCTACTGTATATGACAATAATAATTGCAGTATCTCAACTTTAACTAGCATAAACAGTTTAAACTTTTGAAAAATTTTTTACAGGGTATATGTCAGGCTAATCAAATAATTTATATTTATAGTCATGTGCTTGTTCTTTTTCTTGTTGTTGTTGTTTTTTTTTATTTTTTTTTTTTTTGTTTGCCACTTTCCACATTTAATTAGCTGTCAGTTAAATGTCCAAGTCTGCAGTCTCCTGTCTCCTGTCTCCTGTCTCCTGTCAGCAGTCTCCAGCAGTCACCAGGCTGCAATCGTTTTCAACTATTTCTGCAAATTGCCACGCTTAAAATAAATGCAAATTAAAATACAAACAATTTGGATATTGTGCAATCACACACACACACACACAACACACACACACACACACACACACACACACACACACAAACACACACACATGCAAAGTTACATAAATAACAATTCATAACGAAACGAGTTGGAAAGGAAAAAGTCATCCCCCAAGTGTATTACATGTCAAAAAATTGTATATGCAACATTTACAGTTGAACTGACAAATCGGGCTTAAAACTGACTATATGCTACCCGGCATTTGACTAAAAAAAATTAACATATATTTCTAGCTTTTTTTTTTTTTTGTACAACTTTTAGCTATAATCTAGCATCAGTTGCTTTAACATTTTCATTGAAATTTTTGAAAGTCAAAAATTTTCTAGACTTCTGGGGAATATGTCAATTATTATTTTTTTTTTTTTTGATCAACGCGCTTTGCTCTTTGCAAATTCTTCTCTTCTCTTCTCTCTGTGCTTGCATTATGCATTTGCCATTTCAAATAGACCAAAAAAAAAAAAAAAAGAAGCTGCTGCTGCTGCTGCTACAGAATCTGCGCAAGTGTCAGAAACTTTTGTAGACAGGCTCACAAACACATAAAGCATACATCACATCACACACACATATGCATAGAGAGCGAGCAAGATAGAGAGAGAGAGAGAGAGAGAGAGAGAGAGAGAGAGAGAGAACAATTCGCTGATGTTTCACATGTGGGGCTACGTGGGCGGCCGCCTGTCAGTTTATTTAATTGAAATGTTCCTGGAAAACTATAAATTACCAAACACATGCAATGTGCAGAGTGAGACAACCATAAGGTAAGAGAGAGAGAGAGAAAGCAAGAGAGTGAGTAAGAGAGAGCGACACACTTATGCGCATTAGCAGCTGAAATTTTATGCATGCCAAGCCACAAAACAAACAAAAACAAAAACAAAAAACAAAAACTAAGCAAACAAATCAAAATATTTTCAAGGCATATAAGACTAGCCAAATACCCTGCCAAAACTAATAAACTTTGTTTACTTTAAGCCAAATTAGTTGTCAGAGTTTAGGGTATACACAACCTGCATATACACTGCCTTAAGTCGCAGTAAACTTTTCTTTACATATATATTTTTTTTTTTACAGGGTATAACAAAAACACAAAAAAGTTAGCCAAAAGTCAGTCAGTTAGCTTGCAAAAGTCTCTTGCATACTTTTTGGCTATGAAGTAGCAGCAGTAGCAGCAGCAGCAGCAGTGCAAGTGAAAGTCTTTTAGCAAAGTCTGAAAAGTGGCAAGCGGCATGTGCAACTTCAACTTGCCACTGCCACTACAACTGCAACTGCAACTGCAACTGGAACATGCTACATGCTATTCTGGTATGCCGTAAAGTGACAAAAATACTATCTGCCAAAGTGGCAAATATTTATAGTTCAAATGTTGTTGGACTCTGGCTAAGTCGTACGCTGAAGGCAAGAGAAGCATAAAACGAACTTAGGGCAACGAGTCACATTTCGTTTTTTCTGGCCCCTAAAGCTAAAATGTTAGCGCGACTTCAGTTCGAATTATGCCAAACTTTGCAATAAACTTACCCACAAACGTGCCCAAAAACCTTCCCTTTTTGGGCCACAAACCAAAAACTGAGTAGAAATCAAAATATATATATACATATATATCTGTATATATGTATATATTCTCTATGTAGCATATTTATATTTAATGCATAGTCGTGTGGCATTTGTGGCATAGCAACTGCTGTTCATTTCAATTACATATAGCAACAGATAACAGCTACAGAAAATTCTTTGACTGCAAACAGAATTTCGATTGCTACAAAAATGAAATTAGACATTCAAAGATTAACTTAAAAAAAAAACTAATAAAACATTTAATATCATTTGACATAGATACAATAACAAATTTGTTAAATCTTTAAATTGCTTCAATGAGAATTTTAAAAATATAATAAAATATAATAATAATTTTATAAAACTAATAAATTTCTGAATAATTTTGTATTTGCATTATAATTAAATAAATTCATTAAATAAATGTACAGCAAAAATAAAAAAAAAAATCTATATAAAAAAAAAAAATAAAAAAAATGCAATATATAAATAAATAAATAAATAATTTAAATTAAAAATTTTTTTTTTTAAATACCAAAATAAAAAAACTAAAATTTTCCAAAATTTCCAAAAAAAAAATTTCATACTATTTTTAACTTTTATTTTCTTATGTTTTTCATGCTTTTTCATAAATAAAAAAAAAAATATAACAAAAATGAAAAAAAAATTAATTAAATTGAAAATTTCCACAAAAAAATATAAAATGTCAAATTATTTGTTTTCTTTTTTGTTTTCTTATGTTTTTCATGCTATAAAAATCAATAAAAAATTCAATAACAAATTTAAAAAAAAAAAAAAGTATAAAATTTAGTTAAAAACAAAAGCATATAAAAAAAAACAAAACAAAAATTAAAAAAAAAAATAAAATAAATTTAATTAAAAATTTATAACAAAAAAAAAAATAAATTTATTTTTGTTTTCTTAAATTTAAAAAAAATATTTATATATATATAAAAAAAAACACAAAACAAAAATTTAAAAAAATAAATAAATAAATTTAATTGAAAAAAAAATATAAAATGTCATGCTATTTGTTTTCTTATGTTTTCAAATTTCAATAAAAAAAATTAAATAACAAATTTGAAAAAAAAAAATATTTATAAAAACATTTTTAATTTTTAGAAATTTTGTAAAAAAAAATTAATTAAATAAATGTAAAAAAAAATGTATATATATTATATAAAAAATAAATAAATAAATACATAAAAACTTAAAAAAAAATTAATTAAAAAAAAAATTTTTTAAAATAACAAAATACTAAACAAAAAAATATAAATTTCCAAAAAAAATTTCTTATTTTTTTTATGCTATCAAATTTAATCAAAAAAAATAAAAAAAAAAACAAAAAACTAAAAATATAAAACATAAAACTAAAAATATAAAAAAAAAACAAACAAAAATCAAAAACAAAATAAAGTGAATTTAATTGAAAATTTCCAAAAAAAAAAAAAATAATAATAATAATAATAATAATAAAAATAAATAGTAAAAAAAATTGAAAATCAATGTTTTCAATATTTACTTTATTTTTTTCACTATATAAAATAAAAGAAAATTGCTAAAAAAAAAAAAAATAAATAAATGAGTGCTTGAATTTTTGAAGTAAATTAAAAAAATAGCCAAAAGTTCAATTTAAATGTTCACTTTCATTTTTCGATTTTTATAGTGTTATCTGTATAGTACAAATTGTAAAGTTTTATTTTTTTTCCTCCTTTTAACAATTGTTTATAATTCTTAAGAATTTTCGTAGGTGTAATCGTTGCCGGGGCAAAACGAGTTGAAATCGATAACAGCAATTTATCGTTTATAGAAGGTATAATGGCTCCTTAAGCACACTTATGCACAGAGAAAGAGAGGGAGATAGAGATAGAGAGAGAGAGAGAGAATGAGCATATACAACATACAGTTAAGTTAACGCACAATCAACGAGAATGGAGAAGCACAATTTGCATTCGGCACACGGGCCAGGCATAGTTACAGTTATTTAATGCTCAACCAACATACACAGGTAAACAGACACATGCACGCACACACACACACACAGACACACACCTGTTTAAGTATAAGTGATTGTGCTTGGCCAAGCAAATGAAGCATTGAAGAACGACAGAGTCGAGTTACTTTGCCTACTTCTGCTGCTACTTCCAGCTTCTGTTTCTGTTTCTGGTCCTGTTCCAGCGTCCACAAAATGTGCATTCGTGCGCGTTGTATAAAAGAGATAGACATAAACTGAGTATGTGTCTCTCTTTCTCTCTCTGTCTCTGTCTCTGTCTGTCCCAAAATGCTTGTCGTAAAGTGTAAAGTCAACATTTTGTGCTGCAATTAAAGGCCCAAATTGCAAAGGCAAATAAATTTTGGCCAAAGTAAATCGCTTGAAAGTCACACACAAAATGCCAAGTGGCAAACGCTTGACCAACACAATAGACTAACTCTATCTCTATCTTTCTCGCTCTCTCTCTCTCAATCTCTGTCTTGCATTTACGTGCTGCAGGTTTCAGCTTAAAGTATTTGATGCTTGTTGCTCGTTAGATCACTTCTACTTCTACAACTAGTCCTTACTATGATGCCATATACTAAAGTTGTGTGATAAATCTAACACTTAAGTCAAGCACTTAAGGCAATTCAAGCAGCTTTAACTACAAGTCCTAAAGCTTAAAACTATCTTAATATAAGTCTAATAATTAAGCTTATTTTTAACATTTATTACAACATTTCAAATTTCAATTTAATATTTGAAGTTTTCTCTTGCTGTGTAGATCTTGGGATCTATAAATCTTGTAATACTAAGCTCTATGAATTTATTTATTTTTTTAATTTTACAACACTGCACTGAAAGTTTTATAATCAAAATCAAATTTTAATTTAAATTCAGATTTTATTTTTTTAAATTATTGCAGCCTTTGTTTTCAGTTTCTCTGCGTGAAGATCTATAAAACTTTTGATCATACAAGTTCTATAAATATTTATAAAATTTTAATGTTTACATTTTACAACACTGCACTGTAAATTTTATAGGGCAAGTCAAATTTTAATTTGAATTCAGTTTTTCAACATTCCAAATTACATTTTGGAAGAACTGTAGATCTCTAGAAACTAGAAGTCTGTTGATATTTCCGAGTCTTTAGATAAATATAAAAATTTACTGCTTACATTTTACAACACTAAAATATAAAATTTAATGCGAATTTGCAAATAATCAAAGTCAGATTTTAATTTAAATTTTACAATTTTTGAGCTGTTTGTTTTGAGTTTGCATTGAGATCAAAATCTATTGATATTACAAAGTCTATAAACATAAATATTTACTGCTTGCATTTTACAACACTGCAAAGCAAAATTCTATGAAAATTTCTACGTCAAAATCAAATTTCAATTAAAATTTTGTTTTTTTTTTTTTTAAATTTATTTTTAGTTTTTTTTTTGAAAAGTTCTAGAAGTCTTTTGATGTTCCCAAAATCTATAGACTAATAAAAAGTTAGGTACTGGTGTTGTACAACACTACAGTGGGGGGGGGGAAAGAGCTACAAAATTCAATGCAAATTTCATACTATAAATTTCAATAAAAAATTCAATAACAAATTTAAAAAAAAAAAATATAAAAACATTTTTAATTTTCAAAAATTTTGTAAAAAAAAATTAAATTACAAAATTCAATGCAAATTTCATAGTAAAAATAAAATTTCAATTTCAATTTTAATTTTTAAAATTTTTCTAAATTTTTTTTTTCGTCTCCTGCATTAAATTTATAGTAGAAAAATGATTGCTTAAAATATATACTAATATATATATATATATATATATATATATATATACATGTATAGTTAAATTTATATATATGTAGTCGATGCTATTAAATAATTCATAGTGTATGCTCAGTTTAGGGTTAAGCACGTGTAAAAAGCTAAAACAACACATTCGCACAGTTCATTCATCTTAAGGCACGTGGTAAACGTTGCAAATGCTGCACGATAGAAATTTACGATGGGCCCCAAAAAAAAAAAAAAAACTAAGAAACAAATAGAAGGGAATGTAGAAAGTATTGAACGGCAGTAAGACGCTTTAGCTATAGACTTAGAGTTAGAAGCCTTAGCTGTAGTCTTAGCCATAGCCATAGTCTCAGCCGTAAACGTAACCGTAACCGTGCCATAGTCTCAGCTGTAACTGTAACCGTAACGTAACGTAACTGTAGCTGTAACTGTAGCAAAAAGCAGGCAAAAAAAAACACTTATTCAAGCTGACAAGTCGTGGCCAACAAGCAAATGCCTTTAAGCCACGTTATGAGCGAGCAAGATAGCTATAGTCTTACAAGTTAGTCTTGTTATTTGACGCCATTTACTTGACGTGGGAAGGCAGAGAATAGAAAGCATTGCATACTCATTGTTTACCGCAAGTTTTTTTTTTTTTTTTTGCTGAAATCTTGTGTTTTGATTGCGGTTGACATTGCGGCTGTATTTGCCAATTGCCTCACAGATTCAACATCAATAGCAGCAGCAGCAGCAGTACAGATTCTGAGTTTCATCAGTTACCAAAAGTCTATATCCGTATTTTTTTTTTGTTTTGTTGCTTATCTTCTGAAAATTGCATTGGAAATTGAAATTGAAATTTGGCTCGTTGTGTGGCCAAAGCATTTTCGTAAATGTTGCTGCCTTTGCATGAAATTTTTCTGCTGCCAGTTATTAAATGACATTTGTGGTTTTTCTCTCTCTCCCTTTCTCTCTCTCTCTGTCTGTCTGTCTTGCTTTTTTTATGTGTATCTTCTCATTCTTTGTTTGCTTTGTTTTGTTTGGTCACTTTAAAGATTTATGCAGAGCGAGCAAACGCGCATCAATTCAAATTGTTTATGGCATCACATGGCGTATGCGCAATTTGTTATAATAAACATGTTGCTCAGTCTCCTTCTCCTTCTTTTAATTCTTCTTCTTCTTCTTTTTTTTCGTTTATTTTTTTTGTTTGTTTTCTTTCACTTCTCTCGCATATCCTGTCAACTTGTCAAACAATTTATTACGGCCTGCCACCATGCCCGCTGCTCAATGCGCTGTTGTTCGCATCAGCATAATGATTTATAGCTGGCCGACGCCTGGTTTAAGTTGTCGCCTTGTCGCTTGTTTTCTTGCACATTCTCTTTCCGTTTCGCCTGCCAGCCAGCTCACTTTTCTATATACACATACATACTCATACATATATACATATATATATATTTTTTTTTATTTATTTTTTATTTTATTTTATTTTTGTTTTTGTTTTCTTTTTCTCAACAAAAATTTAATTTTCACGCATTGTTTGTTGATGCGCGACACCGCACGCGACACACATGAAAATTTCCAACTGTGTTTCTCGCTCAGCACACACACACACACACACACACAGAGAGAGAGAGAGAGACAAAATTACAAGCAGCACACAAAACACACAACACACATAATTGATGATGACAAAAGAAAAGTGTATGAAATTGTGAATTGGAAACTCACACAAATGATATATGAGCTAAAGTGATGACGACAACGACGACCGACGACGACCGACGATGAGGACATTAACATTATCTGACAATGTTAACATTGTGCTGTTAGAACACATCTTCATTCAGTTAGCCAAAGTGAATTGTTAACATGCAGAACAACTCGACGCTTGAAATATCCCATATATACAATTTTTTTTGCAAAAGAAAAATTTATGGTTGCTATAAATTTGCAGTTGCTATAAATTTGAAGTTACTATAAATTTAAAGTTACTATAAATTTAAAGTTGCTATAAATTTATGGTTGCTATAAATTTGAAGTTGCTATAAATTTGAAGTTGCTATAAATTTGAAGTTGCTATAAATTTGAAGTTGCTATAAATTTGAAGTTGCTATAAATTTGAAGTTGCTATAAATTTGCAGTTGCTATAATTTAAAGTTGCTATAAATTGGCAGTTGCTATAAATTTGAAGTTGCTATAAATAAATTTTTATAAGTAAGTTGATATAAATGAGTTGCTATAAATGATTTGCCATAAATGAGTTGCTATAAATTAGTTGCCATAAACCAGTTGCTATAAAGTACCATAAATGCAACTAACTCACTTTTATAGCAACTATTAAAAACACATTTCTTTTATTAAATTATTTTTACTATAATATAATAAAAATTTTATTCAATTAATTCTTCGCTTCAGCTCAGATTTATAGCAAGCGACTATAAAAAACAATTCGTAATACTGTTATACATACAATTTATTTAGCTACATGCGAGAAGGGAAGCAAAACAGTTAGCATTTCTAGTTGCTATAAATCTTTATACATACATATGTGCGCTATAAATTGCAAATATAGCAAAATTTTATAGCAACTAAAATACTTAACAAATTATCTAGCATAACTTATACAATTTTTATGTATTATTCGTATGCAACTTTTAAGTTCAAAATTCAAGAATTGATTTATAGCAAGTAAATATACTAGCGCATAGGTACTGACACTTTTATAGCAACTGCAATAATTAAAAATAAATTGTCTACGAACATATAGTAAAATGTATGTCAATTAATTCAACATTTGCTTCGACGGTACAAAGTCAAGCATTTATAGCACTTTATAGCAAGTGACTATTATGCCTGGTATAATTTCAGATGAATGTCACAGGCTAACCTATAGAATATCTAAGCAAGAGTTGAGTGAATTTAGATAAGCGAAACGCAATTGTAGCATTATTAGTTACTATAAATAAAACAAATTAATTTTTATAGCAATTAAAATATTTAAGAAATTATACAAAAATTATTTCAATTTTAATTTTTCGTTTACTGCATTTAAGCTACAAAGTTTAAGACTTGATTTATAGCAAACGAACGACTAAAGAAAAGAGATAATCCTTAGCATAATTTCTAACACTTGATGAAGGTCCGATGCTGCGCGTATTGAGATAAGCGTAGCGTGATAAGCTAAGGTAAATCAAGTGATATTAGATTAGACGAGAGTAAAGTAGCTTAAGGAACTAATTGACAATTGGCATTGGGCAGATGAGATTCGTTTGAGCGTGTCTAGCATCTAGTTAAATGTTAGCCAAGTTTTTCACACACAAACACACACAAACATAGTTGACCAAGAGTTAGGAAGATGTCTCTAGAGAAACTCATCTCTGCAAAATAGCAATAGCAATGCCAGGGAAAATTCCCCTTTTAGCTGCGCGCTTGAATATCTCTTACAATCAAATTGCAAATTAAATCAGAGAAAACGGAATTAAGCGACTGTCGCTAAAGCAAAAAAAAAAAAGAAATGGGGGAAATGCAAAAGCTTAGGAATAGCAAAAAAAAAAACAAGGGGAGGAAATACAAAAAAGAAGAAAAAAGAAAAAAGGCAAAGAGTAAAAGTGGAAACGGAAAGGGAAACAGGATGAGGAAGAGTAGCAAAATGTAGGTAAATGGCGACAGGCATTTTGTACACGATGTGCTCGACTATGAGTGTAAGTGTGACTGTGAGTGTGAGTGAGATAGCAAGTACCAGTGCGATGTGGAAATAAGATGAAAATCGTTTAAATGCGTTAGTTAAACAAGTCAAGTTATAAGTTCATTTTCCGGCAAACCGCACATATCCGTTGAAGGTAAACGCAAATCCAAGCAGAACCCTCTACCTTTTTAACTTCGCCTACAATTTTTGCTTTTGCTACTTCATCTTCTGTTTCTACTTCTACTTCTACTTCTACTTCTAGTTCTTCTTCTTGTTTTAGCATCTACCAAACGAAGCAACGAAGCGTGTGATTCCATAAAATCGCTATGCAGGTTGCCAAAGCTAACTCTCTCTCTCTCTGTGTGTGTATGTGTCCGGGGAATCATTGTCGCTGCTGCAGGCGCATACAGACGAAATTGGAACGAGCTGATGTAGTAGTATAGCCTGGTCTAGGAACCAACTAACCATGCAGAGCAAAAGCCAAGTCTAAACTGTCCCCACAGTCACTGAGTGCCAGTCGACGCCTACGAACAGCAATAGGGGAGCAGCACATACACACACACACACACACACAAACACACAACAAGCAGAAAAAGTTTTCAACGTCAAGTCGTAGATTTTATACACTGGAAAGTTGCAAAATAATATATTCAATTTTTTTGCTATGAGCATTACTATGACTATGATATAGAAACCTGAACTAAAATTGAAAGAATTTTGTAAGCTCTAATTTTATTTAAATAATCTAAAACTCAGACAGATATCTCAACAAACAATAAAGTTTTTCATACAAAGATTAAATTTTTAGATGATCCTGCCTATGGCAGCTATATGTTATAGTGCTGCGATCTAAACCAAATTACGTAGAATTATGGGAGACATAATTAAACTCAAATTGTCCAAGTTTCAGTCTTATATCAAATCAAACAAAAAAGTTTCTCATAAAAAATCTTAATTTTTAGACGATCCTGCCTATGGCAGCTATATGTTATAATGCTGCGATCTAAACCAAATTAAGTAGTATTATTTGGGACATAATTAAACTCAAATTGTCCAAGTTTCAGTCTTATATCAAATCAAAACAAAAAAGTTTCTCATACAAAATCTTAATTTTTAGACGATCCTGCCTATGGCAGCTATATGTTATAGTGCTGCGATCTACACCAAAATTTAAAGGAATATGGAAAATCAAAGTATCCTGAAATTCTGTGAGTTCCATGCAGATAACTTAAGAAACAAAAATATTTCTCATACAAAAACACTTTTCAAGCCGATCCTTCCTATGACAGCTATATGATATACTGCTGCAAATTGGCAGATATTGACATATAAAGAACTTAGGTGCATAAAAAATATCTGTAATTCCATGAATATAATTTTCAAGCTGAGCGACTGACTGACGAATTCAATTTAGCTAATAATGCTGATCAAGAAGATATATGATGTATACGATCATGTGAAATTTATGGCATATGCCATAAACATAAATAGACTCTATGCAATTGTAATGAAACTCGAACTTTTAGCTTTATAAAAAGCAAAAAAAATATGCATTGGGTCAAAGGTCGTGTTGATATCATTAAGCATATGGCATGAGAAATGAAGGACAAAATGCATTTTCAGCTTTACCCTGTAGATTTCTCCATTTTTTTTTTTTCACTTTTTATTTTGTGGTACAGCAAGTAAAGTGAAAGAAGAAGGGGGAAAAAAAACGAGTTAACGCTCCCAGTTGAACGTTTTGTAAGGGTCTCCAAGCTACAGCTATAGCATAGCCGTCGCCGTCGTCGTCGTCGTCGTTGCCGTTGCCGTTGTCGTCCTTGTTGTCGCCAACGCCATCGCCATCGTCGTCTCCGCTCGACTGCTCTGCCACTCAACTGGACTAAACTGACGACAGCACAGCTGGGGAACATGAAAGCAGAGCAGAAACTACAAACTGGGAAATGGGAAATGGGAACTAAGAACTGGCCGCAGGGACTGCTGACAATTGGGAATGCTTGCAAAACTTGTGACTATCAAATTCGTTTTCTTCTCTTCTCTTCGCTCTTTCTCTCTCTCTCTCTCTCTCTCTCTCTCTCTCTTTCATGCAATTCAGAAAAAAAAAAAACAAAACTAAAAATTAAAGAGAATTTTCATAGCTAAATTCAAGTTATAAAGGTGCAAAAAGTTTTGTTACTGCTGCACCTGCTGCAAAAGCTCTTCAGTCGATTGCCGCATATTTGTGTCAATGTTGTCAAGCTGCCAAAAAGCAACCGCACAACGTTACGCTGCATAGTCAGAGACAGCATCGGTTTGTTAAACGAAAAAGAGCAGCAGCAGCAGCAGCAGCAGCAGCACCAGGCTGCAGTCTGGAGTCTAGAGTAAGGTAAAAGGGCAACGACAAGTGTAAAGCTCAGAGCGAAGCGTTTAATTAGCGTAAGTAAGTGACATAGAACTGTCAGCTCATTCATTGGGTGACAACAACAAGCATCAGAGCTCGACCGTCAAGCTCTCAATCACAAGCTTCTTTTCCACATCCACACGACAAAAGTGTCTATATACATATATACAGTGTGGGTGTGGGTGTGTGTGTGTGTGTGTGTGTGTGTATTGTGTAACCAACCGCGATAACAAACACTTTGGTTACGAACACACACACACACACACACACACACACACACACATAGAGAGACAGAGAAAGACTGACAGAGAGCGCACAAAATCATTTAACGCTGCACAGCGAACTGACAGCAAGAGCTATATGTACATCACTAGCAACAGCAGCAATAACCGATGCTTATAGTAGTTAGTCCGGATATATATATATAGACATACGTATAATATATATAATATATATATATATGTCGTGACACGATAATATTACTTGAGTTAAACGACCGTTGCGCGCCACTCATCTCTAATTCATTGTCCGTTATTTCTTATGTTATACTCAGACGATTGAGCGTAGATAATTTTGAGACTGAGCGAGATAAGGCTATCTATCGCTGTACGTGATTCCTTGTGTTGCTAAGCGTGTGTGAGTAAGCGAGATGGTAATAGTGATGCAAATGATGAGAGTGCAGTTGATATTGTCGTCACAAGAATCGCTGGCACGAGGCGTGAGGCAGTCTGGAACGTTCACCGTAAGCGGACACAAGAATATTATGCAATTAATAGAATATTATGTCTCTCTTTTTCTTAATGCTCCAAAAGAAAATCCAAAAAATGTTTATTGCTTGCCATATAAAATTTACATAAAATTACATTATTTTCTTTGTCTTTTATTAAAATAATAGACAAGAAATTATAAGAAAATTACATTAAGCTGCTCATGTAATTTTTTTATAAAATGACAGCAGCTTATATTTTTTTATTCATCTTTAAAAGCGATAAGAGTATGGATCGTCCTTAGTTACATCAATCTTAGCCACCTCGGACGATTGTTTTGTGGCGGTTGAAGTTTTAGATTCATCCTCCACAGGCTTCTCCTGCTCCTGCTGCTGTTGCTGCTGCTGCTGTTGCTGTTGCTGCTGCTGTTGCTGCTGCTGCTTATTTTCATCGTTTTCATTTTTCTTTTCTTCCTTTTCATTTTCGTTTTTCTCATTTTGCGGTTCGATTTTCACCGTAGCCAAAGGAGTTTCCTCAGCATTATTAGGTTTATCCACGCGCCTGAGGATCAAACGGAATCGTTTCACTTCCCGATTCATTTTCCAATTACAACAATCTTTCGGCATTATTGCAATAGTAAAATATCAAAACTACGAAATAAGAAGCAAAAATAAATGAAAACTTTTATGAAGAACAATTAACAAAAAAAATATATATTGAAAACTCTTTGTCACTATACAAACAGGTCGCAACAAATGTTGAGACGTTAATGCCAACAAATTTTTCACTTACTTCAATATTGAAGCAAATGTAAAATCAAAGCTAACTTGATGCAATGGAAAATGATAAAACTTGAAAAGAATTTAATGCTGTCACAGTAAGCTAAGACACAGAGATGTTTTACAGATAATTTATCTTGCTTATCGATGTATCATATGAATGCGATATCTATCGGAACTTCATAAAAAATTTGTAATAATTAATAAATAATAACACAGAAATTTAATGAGAATTAAATAAGATAAAAAATTATTAAATAATTAGAAAAATAATTAGAATACAAATAAATATATCAAAAGAATATTAAAAAATAAAAAAACAAGACAAATATGCAACAAATCAACTTCAAATAAAAAAATATTTTTAAATCTAATTAAAATTAAATATGAAATAAACATCAAACAAACTTCATGCTTCTATAGTATGCTAAAATACAAGAATATTTTGCACATATATATTTTTTTTATCGACATCTCATATGAATGTGATATCAATGTATCGAATACACTATAAAAAAAATTACAAATAATAAAAAAAAATATTGAGATTTTACAAATAAAAAATTATTTTTCCGCATTTTTTTTTCTAATAAAATAATAAACAAGAAATAGTCAAAAATTTAATTAATTTCATTACATTTCGCTGCTCATGTAATTCTACAAAAAAAGGCCACTTATTTTTTGTATTATTTTTTTAATTTATTTTTATTCATGTTCTATTAAAAGCGATGAGTATTGATCGCCTTTTGCTTAATCAATCTTGATGTCATTTTCGGACGATTGATTTGTGGCGGATGAAGGTTAAGATTCCTCTTCTACATCATTCTCCTCCTCCTCCTCCTCCTCCTCCTCCTCCTCCTCCTCCTCCTCCTCCTCCTGCTGCTGCTGCTGCTGCTTCTTCTGCTCCTTCTTCTGCTGCTTCTTCAGCTCCTTCTTCTGCTGCTTCTTCAGCTCCTTCTTCAGCTCCTTCTTCTGCTGCTTCTTCAGCTCCTTCTTCTTCTGCAGCTTCTTCTTTTTCTCCTTCTGTTTTTTCACCTCTAACTTCTTTATCATAATTTCCAGTTCAAGTTGGGAAATACGATCCATTGCAGCTTCATCAGCATTGTTAGGGTTATTCATGGGCTTGAGGGTCCAACCGTATCGCTTCAATTCCCGTTTCAGTTTCCTATGACTACACTCTTTCGGCATTATTGCAACCGTAAAATATCAAAATTATGAAATTGGAAGCAAAAATAAATAAAAAGAAACTTTTCTAGAATAATTCTCAGAAAAATGTTGAAACGTCTCGAAAGAAGATTCGAAGCGTAATGCCAACAAATCTTTCACTTACTTCAATATTGAAGCAAATGTAAAATCAAAGCTAACTTGATGCAATGGAAAATGATAAATGAAAAGTTGTAGAGAATCAATAAAATGTAATGCTGCCCTGCCATATTAGGCTAAAATACAGGGATGTTTACGTATTATTCTTTTTATCGATATATCATATAAATGTGAAATCAAACTATTAATAAATAATAAAAAAAATCAGATAAAAATACAAATTTTAAACTTAACATGTAATTACAGACTTTATACCTTGTACCCATGGAAAATGTGTAAAAGGCAAAAAGAGGCATGGCAGACCCCATAAAGTATATATATTCTTGCTCAGAAGCAATAGTCGAGTCGAGTTGGTCACAGGCGAACTGTCTGTTTCAACCCAAATAACTTCTATAATAAGTATAAAATGTACAGACACAAAATTTTGGTATTGTCGCAGGCTCTTCTTGGCCATAGATCTTTTGGTTAAGCATACTCTAAGGTTGTGTCTAATGTTCAGAGTATACATGTACAATTGAGAGTCAGTCTCCAACGATTCGACAGCGAAGGTTCAAATAAAGTGAAACGCTGAATCGCATTTATTTCTGTTCTCTTTATTCTAACGATTAGGGTTACAGTTACAGTATGTAGGCTCGTGTATGGCGTATGAAGATCAAGTTTAGTTCAAACTTTGGATGCCAAAACACATAACATAAGTACAGTTATATTTTATTCAAGGGTGCAATGTATTTTACTGTCCGGTACATACGACTGTAGCCTTGCCTACAGTTTTCTTTTTCTTATAATGAAAAAAAATATACAAGAAATTGTCAATAAATGACAGCTTATTTTTATTATTATTTTTATTAATATTTATTTTTATTCATCTTCTATTAAAAACGAGAAGAATATTCTGATCGCTCTTTGCTCAATCAATCTTGGTTGAAGCTTTGGATTCCTTCTCTACAGGATTCTCCTTTGCTGCTGCTGCTGCTGTTGCTGCTTATTTTCTTCATTTTCATATTTCTTTTCTATATTTTCCTTTTCCTTTTCGTCTTTCTCATTTTGCGGTTCGATTTTCACTGAATCCAAGGGGGTCTCCTCTGCATTTTTAGGTTTCTCCATGCGCTTGAGGCTCCAACCGAATCGGCTCAACTCACGTTGCACTTTCTCATAATCAAAATCTTTCGGCATTATTGCAATAGTAAAATATCAAAATTATAAAATTGAAAGCAAAAAAAAAACACTATTGAAAATAATTAACAAATTTTGTTCTTCGTTAACACTAGAAAAAAAATCTTTTTCTTCTATAACTTGGAGAAAATGTAAAATCAAAGTTAACTTGATGCAATGCAAAATGATAAATGAAATGGGAATTTAAGGCTGTCAGAATAAGCTAAAATACAGAGATGTTTTACAGATAATTTTTTTTGCTTATCGATGTATCATATGAACTGTATCGAAACTAGAAAGAAAAAAATTTTATTTTTATTAAAAGAAAAAATATATATATATATTCTCATATTTAAAATAAAATATAATTAGATAATAATAAAAAATAAAAATTAGAATAAAATAAATTAAAAATTGAATAACTAAAAAAAATAAAAAATACTAGACAAATCGACAATAAATTAACTTAAAAAAAAAAAAACTAAAATCTAATTAAACTGAATTAAAATTAAATATAAAATAAATATTAAAATAATTTTTATATTTAAAATAAAATATAAAAATATAATTGAATAATCAAAAATAATAATGAGAATAAAATAAATTAAAAATTGAACTAAAAAAAAAAAAATACTAGACAAATCGACAATAAATTAACTTAAAAAAAAAAAAACTAAAATCAAATAAAACTGAATTAAAATTAAATATAAAATAAATAAATATTAAAATAATTTCATGCTTCAATAGAAGACTAGTATTACATAGACGTTTTTTAAGATTATTATATTTTTTTTTATTTATGATCGATATCTTATATGAATGTGATATCAATACATTTCGTAATTCCATACAAAAAATATTAAAATTTTAAAATAATTATTATAAAATTTTAATAAAATTGCAGGTTTTCCTCTCCATCATTTAATAGCGCTTTGAACGTTTGCGCCTCTTTCTGCGCTTCTTATTTTTACGCTTAATGGGGATTGCTATAGTCTCGAGAGCAAGATCTTCTATAGACTGCTGCTCATTATTATCTAGTTGTTGCTGCTGTGGTTCCTCCTGCGGCAGATGCTCCTGCTCCAGCTCCTGCCTCTTCCTTTTCCCCTCATTGAGAGCAGTTATTGAAGCAAGTTCACAAATTGGAGTTTCCACAGTGTTGAATAAAGTCTCAACGCGTATTAGAGTCCAACCAAATCGAGCCAATTGCTGTTGCAACTCTACTAGATCAAGTGTCGACGACATTATGCCAATCGTAGAATATCAAAATTCTTAAAAAAAAAAAAAATTATAACGAAAATACAAAAAACAAAAAACAACCCGAAATAAATTTCGAAATTTTTTTTGTACTTCGTTAAAAGTTTAAGAATATTTTTGATGATGTAATGCGCTCGAAATTCAAGTCGAAACTAAAAAAGTAAATACAAACAATTTTTAGATTAACTTTGATTTCAAAACATAAATAAAGTCAAAGTTTACTTGATCTAATAAAAAAAAAAATGCTAAATATTATATTTGAAAGAATTAATGAAATTTCAAGTTTTTATAGTAGGCTAAAATACAAATATGTTATGTTTTGTCGATGTTTCTATATATGAATATTTCAAAACAATTTGATATTATTTACCTCGATGTCTATTAATTTTTTCAGATTTCTAGCAATCTATTTTGGCAATTGAGCAGTTAAAGCATAGATATATATATGGAGAAAAAAAATAAACTTTTATGAAAACAAATTTTTTTTGTTTCAATTGTCAATCAATTGTTCCTAAGGCAGCTATATAATATAGTCGTCCGATTCAGCTGGTTCCGACTTATGTATAACTTATGGGCAGGTATGATCTAACATGATCAAGAATATATAACTTTTTGAGGTCTACAAAATTTCCTAATAGATCTTGTTAAACTTAGTATTATCCTCATTATCTAGTTCAAAATTTAAAAAAAAAAAAAAAAAACTTCCACTACAATTGCAGTCTCCCTCTGCTGTCTCTTTCCTGTTTCCCCCAACACGCAATCAAAAATTTATATGTTATTTTACATAAAATGAATGCTTTTATTTTTTATTCATTTTTTTTAAAAGAGAGTTTATAATGCTTAGCGGGCTCAATCTTGTAGTGATTATCGGAAGTTGAATTTTGTGGCGCTTGAAGATTTAGGTTACTCTGAAGGCGTCTCCTGCTGCTTTTGCTTCTTCTTCATCTTTTTCTCAGCCTTCTTTAGCTTCTTCTCTTCCTTCTTTTTTTTCTTCATAGCTTCCCTCTTCTTTTTTTTCATAGCTTCCATCTTCTTTTTCAAAGCCGCTTCCATTTTCTTTTTCTTCATCTCTTCCTTTTTCTTTTGCTTCATTTCTTCCTTTTTCTTCATCTTTTCCATTTTCTTTTTCTTCAACTCTTCCTTTTTCTTGTTCTTCAACGCTCCTTTCTTCTCGTTCTTTTTCTCTTCTTCCTTATTCACGTTTTTCTCATTTTTCGATTTCTCGGTTTTCGATTCAAGTTTCTTTGAAGTTTCATCAGCATTGTTAGGGTTATCCACGTGCTTGAGGGTCCAACCGGATCGCTTCAAATCCTGCTTCAGTTTCTTATGACTACACTCTTTCGACATTATTAAAATATTATAATATCAAAATTACGAAATTGGAAGCAAAAATAAATAAAACGAAAATTTTCTAGAATAATTTATAGAAAAATCTTGAAACGTTTCAAAGGAAGAGTCGAAACGTAATGCCAACAAATCTTTCACTTACTTCAATATTGAAGCAAATGTAAAATCAAAGCTAACTTGATGCAATGGAAAATGATAAATGAAAACTTGAAGGTGAATTTAATGCTGTCACAGTAAGCTAAGACACAGAGATGTTTTACAGATAATTTATCTTGCTTATCGATGTATCATATGAATGCGATATCTATCGCAACTCCATAAAAAATTTGTAATAAATATTAAATAATACAAAAACTTAATGAGAATAAAATAAGATAAAAAATGATTATTAAATAATAAGAAAATTAATTAGAATAAAATAAAATAAAAATAAA
The DNA here is from genome assembly GCA_037044475.1 of Zaprionus obscuricornis. NCBI lineage: Eukaryota > Metazoa > Arthropoda > Insecta > Diptera > Drosophilidae > Zaprionus > Zaprionus obscuricornis. The sequence goes on along the minus strand of JBAMBR010003667.1, from coordinate 39,741 downwards.
TATAGAAAAATAAAAAAAAAAATACTAGACAAATATGCAACAAATGAACTTCAAATAAAAAAATATTTTCAAATCTAATTAAAATTAAATAAAAAATAAACATTAAACAAACTTCATGCTTCTATAGTATGCTAAAATACAAGAATATATTGCACACATTTTTTTTTATCGATATCTCATATGAATGTGATATCAATGTATCGAATACACAATAAAAAAAATTCCAAATAAATAATAAAAAAAGAAAATTGAGATTTTACAAATAAAAAGATTATTTTTCCGGAGCATATAATAATAGTTTTTATTTTTCTTTTAATAAAATAATAAACAAGAAATAGTCAAAAATTTAATTAATTTCATTACATTTCGCTGCTCATGTAATTCTACAAAAAAAGGCCACTTATTTTTTGTATTATTTTTTTAATTTATTTTTATTCATCTTCTATTAAAAGCGATGAGTATTGATCGCCTTTTGCTTAATCAATCTTGATGTCATTTTCGGGCGATTGATTTGTGGCGGATGAAGGTTAAGACTCGTCTTCTACATCATTCTCCTCCTCCTCCTCCTCCTCCTCCTCCTCCTCCTCCTCCTCCTCCTCCTCCTCGCTGCCTGCCTGCTGCTGCTTCTTCATCTCCTTCTTCTGCTGCTTCTTCAGCTCCTTCTTCAGCTCCTTTTTCTGCTGCTTCTTCAGCTCCTTCTTCTTTTGCAGCTTCTTCTTTTTCTCCTTCTGTTTTTTCACCTCTAACTTCTTTATCATAATTTCCAGTTCGAGTTGGGAAATACGATCCATTGCAGCTTCATCAGCATTGTTAGGGTTATTCATGGGCTTGAGGGTCCAACCGTATCGCTTCAATTCCCGTTTCAGTTTCCTATGACTACACTCTTTCGACATTATTGCAACCGTAAAATATCAAAATTATGAAATTGGAAGCAAAAATAAATAAAAAGAAACTTTTCTAGAATAATTCAGAGAAAATTCTTGATAAGTTTCGAAAGAAGATTCGAAGCGTAATGCCAACAAATCTTTCACTTACTTCAATATTGAAGCAAATGTAAAATCAAAGCTAACTTGATGCAATGGAAAATGATAAATAAAAACTTGAAGAGAATCAATAAAATGTTATGCTGCCCTGCCATATTAGGCTAAAATATAGAGAAGCTTTACAGATAATTTTTTTTTTTATCGAAGTATCATATGAATGTGAAATCAATGTATCGAAAATCCATAAAAAAAAGAGTACATAGTGCGTTGCATTTTCAACACTCCTTAATGCATTATGTTCAACTAGGTATCCATAGGTATTCATAGGTATCCTTTTATAAATATAAATATATTCTTAACCTAATGCAAATTCAATTTCTTCAAAATAGTTCCATCAAATTTAGTACAATATTCATGCTTAACTCTATATAAATTCTTAGTTAAAACATTAGCAATGATTTTCTCAATAGGAACATATTCCAAATTTTCTCTAACATGATAATAATTAATATCGATATGTTTGCTTCGTGCGTGGAACTTTGGATTTTTCGCTAAACATTGTTAGCTTTGATTGTCGCTGTAGATCTGCATCTGCATCGGTTTAAAACCTATTTGAGCGATCATAGCCTCTTTGGCGGCCGTAGAAAGCGCTTCTATGCTGCTGAGAGCTACCACGCTTTGCTTCTTCTTAGATTGCCAACGAAAAACTGCAACAGCGACAAAGAATTCCCATCCACTGAAAGATTTTCGATTTGTTGTGTCAGCGGCACAATCTGCAATCCTGTCAAGTTTGTCTATAATGGAGCTGCATACCGTATGTTCCTCGCAGTTAGCGTAATATACGCTTTGCTGCTACTTCATGCTCCTTATGGAGATCCGTATTTTGCTGCGCCAGCTTCGCAGTCGAATGCTGGACCTTTAGAAGCTGGACACCAAGTAACGTGTGACTGTACTATCAATCTTTGATTGGGACACTTTTATATCTGGCTATGACTACTCGGCCAGATATAAAAGTGTCCCAATCAAAGATTGATAGTACAGTCACACGTTACTTGGTGTCCAGCTTCTGAAGGTATAGAATTTGGCTTACGTTTCTGCAAAGAATAATCATTAAGAAGTGACTCAATATATGTATATTTTTGTGATCAATTTTAACGCTTCCTGTTTCTGCCTTTTCATGCCAAGGAAATGTTTCAGTTGGCCGCCATCAACCACTTCCAATTCTTATGATCTCGTATAAATCATCATTGTCTGCACTTGTAATCATAAGATCGTCTACGTACACGATAATAATAACCATTATGTCTCTGATTTTGGCGCACGTATAAACATAGTACACTTGGACAAGGAGACAAACCCAATCTTTAATAGCTTTGTATTCAGCTTCTCATTTCATTCGCGTCCACGCTGCTTTAACAGATACAATGACTTCTGGAGCTTCAAAACGCGTCTTGGAAACTGTTTGCCCGTGAAGCCTTCAGCTTGTTGCATATAAACAACGTCGTGTAAATTGCTATTATGAAGATACGCTCATGATACGTTCATTTGTTGCATGAATATCTTATGTTTAACCAGCCTTATTGTGAAGTACCTACAAACAGGAGAAAAAGTTTCAAAATAATTAATACCAGGGCCCGCACTAGGTGCCAAGCTTGTCTCGTTTCACAGCAACGACAGATTTGCATCCAATGGGTTTTTTTTTTCTTCTGGTAAATCAATCAACCAACATGTTTTGTTGATCCGCAAAACTATTCATCTCCTTCTGAATGGATGCTTTCTATTTGTCCTCGTGGTCCGAGGTCCATGTTAAACTGCTAGCGCGGCCGTCCAGGCAAACCAGTAACTAACTTCTTTGCTCGCCAACGGCCTCTTCGAGTTCCTTCGAGACCTTCTTCAAGTTCATTTTGATCCACTGGAGCTTTCTCTTGGTGATCTTTATCGTTTGACATCTCATCATACTTAGCAATAACCTCAGGGGTTCATCTCTTAGTCAGCTACCTCTGACAAGTTGTCGCTCTTGACCCTTTTCAGATCATCATCGATGAATATGACGGCACGAGCTGTAATTACCTTACGCCTGTCAATATTATAAAGGCAATATGCCTTAGCTACTTACGAATATCCTACCAGTATATGCTTCGTCCCTTTCGGAGAAAACTTTATCTTGTAAGATTTATCACGAAGCACCAAACACCCGAAGATGTTTTACAAATGGCATTCTTCCTGTCGCTTTTACCTTTTTACCAGTCTGATTTTCCGCAAACGATTTAAATTCTAAGAATTTATCTAAGACTTTATCTCGACATTTCAAAGAAATATACGTAAACATATCTAGACTTGTCATCAATAAAAGTTACAAAGTAATATGCATCACCGATCCGAGGGTTGATTCATTACCAAATCCAGTATGACACTTGAACGATATTACACTAGCTTTCGGAAATTTCTTAAGGCAAATTTTACTGTTTAGCACATGGTCTCGCTTACAGTGATTTATATAAATATGATCCCCGTGCCATTTCGAATTATCGAGACTCGACTGTATTATTGGTGTTTTCTCAAATACGAAAAAATTTTGATGTCTCTTTGCTTCTAAGATGACAGTTCCATTATTTTCTATTACGCTTGCGTTATTTTTCGTAAAGTTAACGCTTAGTCAATTTTCAATGGGTTTTGACACCGACATCAAATTACAATGTTAACTCTTTTAACATATAACACATCGACAAGAGTTACATACATATGTATATTAAATTTACTCCATGTTACTGGCACAGAGCCACGACCTTCGTCTATTCGCTCTTTATGCTCTTTATATTCAGTAAAATTCGATTTCTCACAATAATGATGAGCTGCGGCACCGCTGCCTTAACACTACAAACTTCCCGAGAGTTCGTTCGCCTAAGCAGAATACAATTTCTCATTCTCTTTCTCTTCTTTATTGCTTGCCTTACAATTTGTAGCTTTGTGTCCGCGATGAGCTCACGACCAACACTACAACGATTTTTCTTGCGCCTCTTTTGTTGTCCGTTATTCTTATAACCGTTATTTTGCTTATTCGCTTTCGATCTTTCGTCTGTTGTGCGCGCAGCATACACACTTTTTTTTTCGCCTACTGTACATTCTCAGCGAACGCTTTGTGTCTCTCGCCCGCTTCGAGAAATTTCGATTTAACGAGTTCAAACGACGGCAATTTATCCCTTGTTTGCATAGAAACAGGGAAATGTTAATCACTTTTACCGGTACAGATAGAACTACATATTTATACCTTAAACAATTTCCATGAATTAACATTAACATGTTCATGAACATTATCATTATCATGCTGTAATTTTAAATCCTAAAAGTCTTTGATATTGTTGAACTTGTTGTATATAGAACCAAGCGGCATATGAATCGCTTTTAATTTCTACCATATCTCTAATAATGTTGCACAATAGGAAACAATTGCGATGATTTCACATTGAAGCACAAGCCTTCTTCTTTCTTTTCTTCCAATTAAGAAGTTCAGGTGCAGCGAGTCACTGCTAAACACGTCCCAGAGATCTGATGTAATCAGAGCACTCTCAATGGTCATGTATCATGTATCACAGTTCCCGTCACTAAGTTTGTCCAGTTGAATTGCAAAACACTAATTTTACTTCGCATATTTTCACACGTCCCGGTACAGAAAATGATAATTTATAATGCAGTTGTACGATCTCCGGACCATCAACGTATTTGGGATGTTTTCCCCATGATGTTTATTAATTACTAAAAAGGCAAAACGAATGTTCGCTGCATGCAGGCAAGCGGAATATGACGACAAAGTGTAAGAGACGATTAGTCGTAACACATGCATAACTACAAAATACTCTCTCTCTCTCTCTTATGTAGTATAAGCATTGCTCTCTTGATATTGACTTACGAAGGAATAAGAGTACATAGTGCGTTGCATTCTAATAAAACATTTTCAACCATGACATTAATTTATTTTCTTGAATTATTTATAACTCAAAAATTTTATTATATTTGGCTAAAAAAAAAAAAAAAATAAAATAAAATCAAGAATTGAATCGCGAATAACTAGCACGCAAGCTCAAACCTCTAACAACTTTTTATAAATTTGAAAAATCCGAAAAAATTTTTTGCCATATGTGAGGTTTGAGCTGCGAGCAACTGAATTTAGAGGCACACCTAGAATTTTGGTAATTGAAATTTACATTCATTAACATTCTATGTTAATTATCCAATGTGTAACTCAATTTTGCAGAAAGTCCGCACAAACATATTGACTTTGTGCTGAAATTTAGTCAAGGGTGGGTGTAGAAGTATTGCACTGTTCAAACTATTGTTGATTGATTTCTGAAGACGGTTGGGAGGCGTGGCAAAAATCGAGAATAAACTTGATATGCCTGCAAACTAATACAAGCACTTTGCAAAGAAAATATAAAGAAGTCTCTAACTCTTATAGTCTCCGAGAACTGTGTGTTCATACGGACGTACAGACGGACATGACCCAAATTGATTCAACAATTAATCCAGAGCCACGGCTCGTTATGGGCGTTACGTACATTTGATGATTGTCACAAAATCATTATATCCTTAGTACCCTATGGCTACCGGGTATAATTATTAATAAATAATAAAAAAAAAAATTAATAAGAATAAAATAAGATAAAAAAAAAATTAATAAAAATAAAATAAGATAAAAAAAAATTAATAAAAATAAAATAAGATAAAAAAAAAATTAATAAAAATAAAATAAGATAAAAATAAAATAAGATAAAAAAAAAATTAATAAAAATAAAATAAGATAAAAAAAAATTAATAAGAATAAAATAAGATAAAAAAAAAATTAATAAGAATAAAATAAGATAAAAAAAAATAATAAAAATAAAATAAGATAAAAAAAAATTAATAAGAATAAAATAAGATAAAAAAAAAATTAATAAAAATAAAATAAGATAAAAAAAAAAATTAATAAAAATAAAATAAGATAAAAAAAAAATTAATAAAAATAAAATAAGATAAAAAAAAAATTAATAAAAATAAAATAAGATAAAATAAAAATTAATAAAAATAAAATAAGATAAAAAAAAAATTAATAAAAATAAAATAAGATAAAAAAAAAATTAATAAGAATAAAATAAGATAAAAAAAAAATTAATAAAAATAAAATAAGATAAAAAAAAAATTAATAAGAATAAAATAAGATTAAAAAAAAATTAATAAAAATAAAATAAGATAAAAAAAATATAAATTTTAATAAAATTTATAAAATGAATAATTTTAGACTCTTTACCTATTGAAAATGGGAAGAAAAATTAGTTATATTAACTTTGTGCAAATTTGCGTAACAGGCAAATGAAGGCGTGCCAGACCCCATAAAATATATACATATATTCTTGCTCAGGATCAACAGCCAAGGCGATTTGGTCATGTCCGACTGTCTGTTTAAACTTCTAAGCTGTATAGCGTACAAAGATAAAGTTTATATCAAAACTTTTTATGCCACGTCCACAATACGCCAAAAACATTTTGACGTTTGTAATATCTTAGCTTCTGTAAACAGCAGAGACTTGTAATATTGAAGGTAATTTTTAAGCATTAATATGAAACGGCATCGATTGATTAAGAAATAAAAAAAAGTTATTAAACAATTAATTTTCCAGGGCGCCAGCTACAGCTGTTGCTATCAATGCAATGCTTTCATATATATGTATGTATAAACACACACACACACACACACACACACATACAAACGCAAGCAAGAGCAAGTCAGCATAACTAAGCATGGCGTTTGAGAGGAAGCGCCGAGCGTGAGCCGTTTTATCAGAATTTTTTTTCGGTACATAGCATAAGTACAGTTATATTTAAATCAAGGCTGCAGGGTATTTTACTGTCCGGTGACTGTCCGACTGTCCGACTGAAGTCAAAAATTTAGTTAATTTCGAAAAAGAAAACTTCTTTTTTTTATTATTATTATTTTTATATTTTCTTTTTATTCATCTTCTAATAAAAGCGAGAAGAATATTATATATCGCCCTTTGCTGAATCGGATGATTGATTTGTGGCGGATGAAGTTTAAGATTCCTCTTCTCTCCTCTCTCCTCTCCTCTCCTCCTCCTCCTCCTCCTGCTTCTGCTGCTGCTTCAGCTCCTTTTTCTGCTGCTTCTTCAGCTCCTTTTTCTGCTGCTTCTTCAGCTCCTTCTTCAGCTCCTTCTTCTGCTGCTTCTTCAGCTCCTTCTTCAGCTCCTTCTTCTGCTGCTTCTTCTGCTCCTTCTTCTTCTGCTTTTTCTTCTCTAACTTCTTCATCATCATTTTCAGTTCAAGTTCGGAAATACGATCCATTGCAGCTTCATCAGCATTGTTAGGGTTATCCATGGGCTTGAGGGTCCAACCGAAACGCTTTAAATCCCGTTTCAGTTTCTTATGACTGCACTCTTCCGACATTATTGAAATCTTACAATATCAAAATTACGAACGTGGAAGATAAAATTAAATAAAACAAAAATTTTCTAGAATAATTTATAGAAAAATCTTGAAACGTTTCAAAAGAAGATTCGAAGCGTAATGCCAACAAATCTTTCACTTATTTCAATATTGAAGCAAATGTAAAATCAAAGCTAACTTGATGCAATGAAAAATGATAAATGAAAACTTGAAGAGAATTTAATGCTGTCACAGTAAGCTAAGACACAGAGATGTTTTACAGATAATTCAATTCATGCTTATCGATGTATCATATGAATGCGATATCTATCGCAACTCCATAAAAAATGTTTAATAAATATTAAATAATACAAAAACTTAATGAGAATAAACTAAGATAAAAAATGATTATTAAATAATAAGAAAATTAATTAGAATAAAATAAAATAAAAATAAATATAGAAAAATAAAATAAAATAAAAATAAATATAGAAAAATAAAAAAAAAAATACTAGACAAATATGCAACAAATGAACTTCAAATAAAAAAATATTTTTAAATCTAATTAAAAATAAATATGAAATAAACATGAAGCAAACTTCATGCTTCTATAGTATGCTAAAAATACAAGAATATTTTGCACATATATATTTGTTTTTTTAATCGATATTTCATATGAATGTGATATCAATATATCGAAAACTCCATAAAAAATGATTAAGTAAAAAAATACAATGAGAATAAAATAAGATAAAAAAAATACAAATTTTAAGCGCAGCAAATAATTAGTTTTTTATTTTTCTTTTAATAAAATAATAAACAAGAAATAGTCAGAAATTTAATTAATTTCATAACATTTCGCTGTTCATTTAATTTTACATAAAATGACAGCCTATGATTATTATTATTTTTTTATTTTATTTTTATTCATCTTCTTTTAAAAGCGGTGATTATTGATCGCCCTTTGCTCAATCAATCTTGGCCTTTTCGGACGATTGGTTTGAGGCAGTTGAAGTTTAGGGTTCCTCTACAGGATTCTCCAGCTGCTGCTTATTCCCTTCATTTTCATTTTTTTTCACTTCTTTCCCATAATTCTCATATGGCGATTCGAGTTTGGATATTTGATCCATTGGAGTAGTTCCCTCAGCTTTGTTAGGTTTCTCCACACTCTTAAGAGTCAAACGGAAACGCTTCACTTCCCGTTTCAGTTTCTTATGACTACACTCTTTCGGCATAATTGCAACTGTAAAATTACAAAATTATGAAATTGGAAGCAAAAAAAAAAATAAAAAGAAACCTTTTTTTTTTTAGAACAATTCTCAGAAAATTCTTGAAACGCCTCGAATGAAATGTCGTAACGTAATGCCAACAAATTTCTCACTTACTTTAATATTGAAGCAGATGTAAAATCAAAGCTAACTTGATGCAATGGAAAATGATAAATGAAAAGTTGTAGAGAATCAATGAAAGTTTTATGCTTCCATAGTGGGCTAAAATACAGAAATGTTTTACAGATAGTTTTTTAATCGATATTACATATGAATGTAATATCAATGCATCGAAAACTTCATAAAAAAAAAAAATAAATAAATAATAAAAAAAAAAAAAAATAAAATAATTTAAATTTTAATTGCAGAATGTAACGCTCAATGGAACCACACTCAACACAAGTACCTGAGTATCATTCTGGACCTAAGGCACCTAAGATTTGGCAGGCACATAGCGGCAATTCAAAACAATTTTCCAATATTTCCTGGCTATTGTCTGCTAAAAACAAGTTGTCCAACACGAACAAGGCAAAAATATAAAAGCAATACAGGTTTTTGGGATTGCAGTGAAGACGCATATAAATAAACTTCGGGTGCTGCAAGCAATGACTCTAAGCATGATCTCAGGGGCTCCTTGGTACATTAGGAACAGAGACATTAAACGAGATCTCAATGTCCCTCTGATTGTCGACAAGCTTAATAAGTTAGCCGTTAAATATACGAATAGACTAGCGAATCATCCAAATCGCCTAGCAAGACAACAATACAAGAATCAGAATCAAGAATCAGAAAGCTCAAACGTCATCACCTTTAAGATCACTCCCCAACGGACCTTGACATAAGTCACCATATTCACCATATCACTTCCCATTATTACATCCCATATCTGTATGATAAATATAAATATTTGTTATATTAGTTCTTACCTTAGCTTCTAGACATAGTTTAATTCTTTAATTCTAATTCCTCACTAGCTTAAGTTGCCACAAAAAAAGTAACAGAACCAGACTAGTGTTATATTTCTTATTTTTAAATAAATAAAAAAAAAAATATATAAGTCTACAAAAAAAAGACAACTTTTTTTATTATTATTTTTATATTTTCTTTTTATTCATCTTCTAATAAAAGCGGGAAGAGTATTAAATATCGCCCTTTGCTGAATCGGACGATTGATTTGTGGCGGATGAAGTTTAAGATTCCTCTTCTAGATCATTCTCCTCCTCCTCCTTCTCCTGCTTCTGCTGCTGCTTCTTCTGCTGCTTCTTCTGCTCCTGCTTCAGCTCCTTTTTCTGCTGCTTTTTCAGCTCCTTCTTCTGCTGCTTCTTCTTCTGCAGCTTCTTTTTTTCCTTCTGTTTTTTCACCTCTAACTTCTTTATCATAATTTCCAGTTCGAGTTGGGAAATACGATCCATTGCAGCTTCATCAGCATTGTTAGGGTTATTCATGGGCTTGAGGGTCCAACCGAATCGCTTCAATTCCCGTTTCAGTTTCCTATGACTACACTCTTTCGGCATTATTGCAACCGTAAAATATCAAAATTATGAAATTGGAAGCAAAAATAAATAAAAAGAAACTTTTCTAGAATAATTCAGAGAAAATTCTTGATAAGTCTCGAAAGAAGATTCGAAGCGTAATGCCAACAAATCTTTCACTTATTTCAATATTGAAGCAAATGTAAAATCAAAGCTAACTTGATGCAATGGAAAATTCTAAATAAAAACTTGAAGAGAATCAATAAAATGTTATGCTGCCCTGCCATATTAGGCTAAAATACAGGGATGTTTACGTATTATTCTTTTTATCGATATATCATATAAATGTGAAATCAAACTATTAATAAATAATAAAAAAATAATAATGAGAATAAAATCATATAAAAAATACAAATTGTAAACGCAAAATGTAATTACAGTTTTTATGCTCTATACTCATTGCAAATGAGCAACAGGCAGTATAGCACAAACTTGCCTAGACCGAAAAAAAAGAAAATTAAAATAGAATTTCAAATGCAAATTTTTCAACTATTTATACTTATTTTTAATCAATTTTTTTTTTTAAACATAACTACATTTTATAAAGAATAAATTAATATTATTTCAGAATTGTTTAACAATTTAATACATTTTATATTTAATTTTAAGTTAAACTCTAAAAAAAAAAATATTTACACGCAAAATGGACATTATAAGCTTTTCAATAAATTATGGAGTACCCCCCTCTATGCAAAGCTTTTTGGCATCAAGTTTTCAAGTTTCATTGTTTCTGCAGTCGTAATTTTGCTCCAATTTACTTCCATGAGCATTCTTTGAAATAATTGTGTGCTTCCGGATCTTTCTTTCGAGAAAACCACATAAATGCTCAATAGGGTTGAGCTCTGGAGAAGCTCTGAAGGATATGTTCCCAACTAATTTTTGTTTTATGTGACGTATGCTTTGGTTCGTTGTGGCTCCGTTACAAAAATTCACGTTTTAAGTCCCAATTTTTCAGCTCTTTCCATTAAATTGATTTTCAAAATGTCTATAGATACTTTGACTCATAACTGATTCAAAAAACATTATGTTTCCCATGCCACTTGCTGGCATACACCTCCACACAATTCTGCCACTTCAACCGTGTTTAGCAATGCCGACTACATTTTCTTTGTTGGACGCTTCTACTCTTTTTCTTCCATACGAACAATTTTTTTTTTGATAGAGAACTTACTCCCATCTGAGAAGAGTACATTCCAGAAGTCTGGGGCTTTCAAATAATTTTTTTTTTTTTTTGCAAAATATCAACGCTTTTGCCTATTGACTTCGGAAATCAGAGATTTTTTACGAGCGATACCTGCTATGATACCGATACTTTTTTATAATACGGCGTAGCGTAACCTTCGAAACCGTTGTGGAAAAACTATAATCTGGATTTGGAGCTGTGCCTTATGGGCTATCATCCTAGGATTATGCCACATAGCCTTAATTCGCGCTCCGTTAGCAACGCCGGGCGGCCAGATCGAGCCTTTGGCAAGATACTGTCGGTAAAGTTATAATGATATAATATTTTTTGAATGGAGGAGTAAGCTCTATCATTAAGGGCACCAATCTCTCTATAAGACTTCCATCTATAAATAGTTTTGAAATGATTTCTCGCTCCACAATAGAAATTTCTGTGCCTTTGTTCTCCATGGTATAAATCATTATAATGTGAAGCAAAGATGAAGATCTATTGGAAATCTGACTACGCAAACTTTTGCGTGTACATATTTTTGTAGAGTTTAACTTAAAATTAAATATAAAATATATTGAATTCTTAAATAATTCTAAAAAAAAAATATAATATTAAAGAGAATAAAAAGTAATTATGTTTAAAAATGCTGAAAAATTACATTTCGCTGCTCATGTAATTTTACAAAAAAAAAAGGCAGCTTATTTTTATTATTATTTATTTTAATTCATCTTCTATTAAAAACGAGAAGAATATTGTGATCGCCCTTTGCTCAATCAATCTTGGTTAAAGGTTTGGATTCCTTTTCTACAGGATTCTCCTGCTGCTCCTGCTGCTGCTGCTGTTGCTGCTTATTTTCTTCGTTTTCATTTTTCTTCCCTTCATTCTCCTTCTCTTTTTCGTCTTTCTCATTTTGCGGTTCGATTTTCACTGAATCCAAGGGGGTTTCCTCTGCATTTTTAGGTTTCTCCATGCGCTTGAGGCTCCAACCGAATCGGCTCAACTCACGTTGCACTTTCTCATAGTCAAAATCTTTCGGCATTATTGCAATAGTAAAATATCAAAATTATAAAATTGAAAGCAAAAAAAAAAAACACTATTCGAAAATAATTAACAAATTTTGTTCTTCGTTAACACTAGAAAAAAATCTTTTTCTTCTATAACTTGGAGAAAATGTAAAATCAAAGTTAACTTGATGCAATGCAAAATGATAAATGAAATGGGAATTTAATGCTGTCAGAATAAGCTAAAATACAGAGATGTTTTACAGATAATTTTTTTTGCTTATCGATGTATCATATGAATGCGATATCTATCGGAATTCCATAAAAAATTTGTAATAAATATTAAATAATACAAAAATTTAATGAGAATAAAATAAGATAAAAAATGATTATTAAATAATAAGAAAAGAAAATTAATTAGAATAAAATAAAATAAAAATAAATATAGAAAAATAAAATAAAATAAAAATAAATATAGAAAAATAAAAAAAAAATATACTAGACAAATATGCAACAAATGAACTTCAAATAAAAAAATGTTTTTAAATCTAATTAAAAATAAATATAAAATAAATATTAAAAAACTTCATGCTTCTATAGTATGCTCAAATAGAAGAATATTTTGCACACATTTTTTTTTATCGATATCTCATATGAATGTGATATCAATGTATCGAATACACAATAAAAAAAATTCCAAATAAATAATAAAAAAAAAAATTGAGATTTTACAAATAAAAAAATAATTTTACCGCAGCAATAATAGTTTTTATTTTTCTTCTAATAAAATAATAAACAAGAAATAGTCAAAAATTTAGTAATTTTCATTACATTTCGCTGCTCATGTAATTCTACAAAAAAAAGGCAACTTATTTTTTGTATTATTTTTTTAATTTATTTTTATTCATCTTCTATTAAAAGCGATGGGTATTGATCACCTTTTGCTTAATCAATCTTGATGTCATTTTCGGACGATTGATTTGTGGCGGATGAAGGTTAAGATTCCTCTTCTACAAGATTCTCCTCCTCCTCCTCCTCCTCCTCCTCCTGCTGCTGCTGCTGCTGCTTCTTCTGCTCCTTCTTCTGCTGCTTCTTCAGCTCCTTCTTCTTCTGCAGCTTCTTCTTTTTCTCCTTCTGTTTTTTCACCTCTAACTTCTTTATCATAATTTCCAGTTCAAGTTGGGAAATACGATCCATTGCAGCTTCATCAGGATTGTTAGGGTTATTCATGGGCTTGAGGGTCCAACCGTATCGCTTCAATTCCCGTTTCAGTTTCCTATGACTACACTCTTTCGACATTATTGCAACCGTAAAATATCAAAATTATGAAATTGGAAGCAAAAATAAATAAAAAGAAACTTTTCTAGAATAATTCAGAGAAAATTCTTGATAAGTCTCGAAAGAAGATTCGAAGCGTAATGCCAACAAATCTTTCACTTACTTCAATATTGAAGCAAATGTAAAATCAAAGCTAACTTGATGCAATGGAAAATGATAAATATAAAGTTGAAGAGAATCAATAAAATGTTATGCTGCCCTGCCATATTAGGCTTAAATACAGAGAAGTTTTACAGATAATTTTTTTTTTTTGTTTATCGATGTATCATATGAATGTAATATCAATTAGTAATAAATAACAAAAAAAAAATAATTAGTGAGAATAGAATACGATAAAAAATTATTAATAAATAATAAAAAAAAAAAATTAATTTAATTAATAAATAAAATTCAAATACTTAGATAAATATAAATAAATCTGCAACAAATTAAGTTCAAACAAAAATGTTATCAAATCCAATTAAAATAAAATATGAAATAAACATTAAACTTCATGCTGCTATAGTAGGTTAAAATGCAGAGATGTTTTTTTTTTTTTTTGTAACTTCATAATAAATTTTTAATGAATAATAAAAAATAATAATAATGTGAATAAAATAAACTAAAAAAAAAAAAATAAAAATATTAAACGCAGCAAATAATAAATTAATAAAATAATAAATACAGTAGAATCCGGTTATAACGACTCTGCTTATAGCGTCCGTCCGTCTGGTTACTGCGACTAAAACTCATTGGCTTGATTGATGCCCATGCTAAACATATAGATACAAACTACTTTCGGTTAGTGCGTCTTCCGGGTATAACGATGTAAAATCATTGGTCGCTATAAGCGGAATCTACTGTAATTAAAGTTGCAGTTGCATAAATGCAAAATTGTAATTGAAACTGAACTAAAATTGAGACTGTAACTGAAAAGTGAAATAAAAAGTTGAAAACCAAAGCCAAAACCATAAATAGGAAAACTTGTAAAGTGCATTGACTCTGAGCATATATAAATACATATATGTATATGTATAGCTAAGTATAGCTTAGTATCAATTACATACACACACACACACACACAGACAGACATATACCAATATATATATATTTACAGAAATATTACGTATACGTAATAGTTATTTAAAGCATAATAAATTCACACATTGCTCGCTGTTATTAGCTGCTGCTGCTACTGCTGCTGTCTGACTCAGTGACAGCATGCTAGTCTCTGTATGTGTGTGTCTCTCTCTCTCTCTCTCTCTCTCTCTCTCTCTCTCTCTGTGTGTGTGTGTGTGTCTTTGGGGGCCCTTGTTAGCACCCTTGTGGCATGCATAAATGCAGGCAACGTACAGCAATTGCCATTAACATGGCGCACAGTTGGACAGTTTGTGCCATGTCAAGATGGATCCCTCGCTCCCTCCTCTCTCTCTCTCTCTCTCTCTCTCTCTCTATCTCTTTCTCGCTATCTCTCTTTCTCTCTCTCTCTCTCTTTCTATCAGTTACGCTCTTGCCGTTCCCACCAAAAATGCAACTGGTAAAAGTTGTACGCAGCATAAAAGGAATTTTCATTTTTCGAGCTCCAACTGTGACCGTCGTCAATGTCGATTAAGAGATTTAACGTACTACTACAAAACCATTCTAGGGGTCCAGCATAATCTTTGTAGTGCTGCTGCTCAGTAGTGCTGCTTGCTTTTGCTGTGGGCTTCCCTTAACGAGCTTGCCTTAACATTGGCTTGCATTAAAATTAAACTTTCATTTCCCTATTTGCGCAAAATGCAAAAATCTCCACAGATCAAATCAAAACAAAACTTTAACTTTTCCCCACACACACACACACACACAAGTCTGACTAGCTATGCGTGTGTGTGTGTGTGTGCATTGCCCCGTGAGTGTTGACATGACACCAAAGCGACTACACTTTATAGTTTTTGAGTAAGTACAACATACAACAATATGAGCGAGAAGCAAGTGCATAAATGAATGACTCGACACTCCACTCAATGACAGATGCAAAGAGAGAGAGAGACAAACAGAGAGAGACAGAGAGAGAGACAGACAGAGAGAGAGAGAGACAAAGAGTATAAGCTAGTATGAGTACAGACAGTGGCAGCAACACTATACAACGAACAGTCCCCTTGTACGTGGCACGTGCCATATGTAATGCATGGACAGCAAAAAAAAAAAAGCAGAAAAACAATAAAAAAGGTCGAGACAACGCGCAATGAGACAATTTTATGCTCTATGCTTGTTCGGGTATATTAACTTTGTGCAATACTATGCTATAAAACGAAATTTTGTTTAGGACTTTGCATGCTAAAGTGTTCCTTTCCATCGTTCCAACTAGAAAACATGTTAGCTATAACATTACAAATCAATATTCATCAGTTTGATAGCAAATTTTATTCAAAAATGTATATTTTACATGTTCCATTCCATCGTTCCATTGTTATATTATATTGCCAAATGTTTTATTTAAGTTTATTTTTAAGTTATTTAACTTTTATTGCCAGTAATTGAACGAATTTTGTAAAACAATGTGTTCCATTCCATTGTTCCATCTGAGTAATATATTGTTTTTTTTGACCAAAATACAATTCCATTAGCATTTAAAAGTTTTTTTAATGCATCAAAAGTAATCTAAAACGTTTCATTCCATTACGTTCCATATACGGAAATTCGTAGAAAATGAAAAGTCAAGTGAAAAGAAATTCAATTCGTAGCCCGAAAAAAAATAATCACAAGCTGCTTTTCTCTCTCTTTCTCATACTTTTCTCACTCTATTTTGCCAGTTTTAGCTGGAATTTGATTTCTAAGCCAAAACAAAAAAAAAAAAAAACAACTACAAATGGAAGCACACTAGGAGCATTTCCGCTTCGCATGACCCTAAAGCAGTTTTGCCATTTTCTTGGCTCTTGTTTTTTTTTTTTTATTTACACAATGTTTTTTTTTTCTCTCCAAATTTTTTGTTTTTTTTCTTCTGTTTTGTTTTTGCAGTTTTCGTTTTGCTGTTGTTGTTGTTGTTGTTGTTTTCACTCTTCGTTTCGTCGCTCATGAAACATCATCGTTACTCTTGGCTCCTCTCTAGCTTTGTATGTGTTTTAGTGCACGCTTGATGCTCATATGCTTTATTATACTTGGTACTTAACTACATATGCGATGCTTTTTACGGTTTCTACGTGCGTTTTTTTTTTTGTAGCTACCAAAAAAAAAAAACAGCAACTCGACTTCCTCTACTATTGCTGCTGGTGCTTCTTCTACTACTTCTTTTTGCACAGGCGTCGGCTTTATGCAGGGATTCCCCCAAGCATTTCCTATACATTGCTTTAGTCTTAGAGATTTACTGGGATTTTTGTCTTTATATTTTTGCCTGAGCTTACATTGAGGTTAGAGTGCGCATAAGTGAGGTTATGTTCGTATTATATTTGAGGTTAAGTATGACAAAAAAAAAAAAACTGTATGTCATAGCAAAAAATTTTCGGTTCTACGTAATATTTGGCGTGATTTTTCATTTTAGCATTGTTTGGAATATTATTAATTTTATTGCATATTTTGACCTTGAGCTTTTTTTTAGAGATTTTTGTTTTTTTTTTGTGTGCTTTAGCTACGCCATTGTTAACACACACATAGATAATTATAAGTATGCTAAGAAGATTTGCACTCCAAAAAAAAAAAAGAGAAGACAAATTATGGACACAAAGAGTCGCAAAAAGTAGCTAATGAAAATTGCTATAAAGGGAGTGATAAAGGTCATGCATGAGAAAGATAGACAGCGATAGAGACTGAGAGAGAGAGAGAGAGAGAGAGAGAGAGAGATATGTATGTGAGATAGTGCGACAGTTACACGCATACTTCAATTAGCACATAATATACTTTGGGGCTCATCAGAGTTCATCATCAGCAGCGCTAATTGAAGGCGCTTTTAGTTTATGTCATAAAAGCCAAAGTAAGTGTTGCGTATAAGTGTGTGTGTGTGTGTGTGTAAGTGTATGTGTACATGTGTCTATATGTGTGTGTGTATGTGTGTGTGTATAAGTATGTGCTAAGTGCTTGAAAGTAGTGCAAGTGACATGTGTTAAGCTCTATTCTTGGCACCTTTACGATTTCACTTGAAGAGCATTTCACCTAAAGCCTATGATGTTATCTCTTTCTTACACACACACACACACAGTATACAGTCTACAGTCTTTCTCTTTCTAATTTCATTTTACTACTCTACATTTTACTCAATTATTTTTGCAGTTTTTGCGGTTTTTGTTAGCTAATTAAAACCAAAAAAAAAAAAAAAACAAATACAATTGTCACTGCTGTCAACGCCACAAACATTGTAAGTGTAAGTGTGTGCTGAGGGTGTGTGTGTGTTGAGGGTGTGTGTGTGTGTCATTGCTTAGCCAATGCAACGAACCGCAAACAATAAGCATTGAGGACAATGCAAATGAAGTGGGCAGCGACGAAAGAAAATGAAGAGCAATGGAAATGAAACAAGTGCAAAAGCGAGAAAGCAGCAGGAAGGGGAAAGTCGCTGGGTATGCGCAATGCTAATGATACCCGGTATATAGCTACAAAATGCAGTAGAATAACAGCTAAATAAAACTAATATAGCCAAGCTTTACTCTATTGCAGGGTATTAAAAGTAAAAGCAGTAGAAAAAAAATAGCAAGCAATGGCAACAGCAACACAGACAATGAATGTCAGCAGAGGGCGACTTCCTTTTGCACCCCCATGAACTTTGTAACCCTTACTCCTTACTTTGCTGCACTCTGTCCATCTCTCTCTCTCTCTCTCTCTCTCTCTCTCTCTCTTCCTCTCTCTCTCTCTCTCTGAGTGTCTCAGTGTCTATTGTTGTTTTGTTTATTTTGTAACATATTCCCGCTGCGTGCTGTGGTTTTTCCTTGTGGCCTTTTTCTTCTTGCACTTATATCACAGTCGGACGACAACAATGAGCATAGCAGCAATAGCCAAACAGTGCATAGAGAGATACAATGCGATAGTTCTAATTGTTTGCGGGTTGTTCAATAAGTTTACCAAAAACATTTACAAATGTTTTACAAAAACTTTGAATCAATTTACAATTACGTTTGCTTTGTGTTCCGAAAAGCAGATTCATGGAGTTTCTCTAGAGCCTTGAAACTGCTGCAAAAAACACTACACATCAGACTAAGTTGAACTGAAAACTCGTAATACAGTTTCTTGGGACACCCTTATGTAGTACCAAAAGAAGTTGACTTATTTCAGCCTATCAATTGATAAAACTCAGAAGTTTGGCTATATATGCAGTTCCATGCCGAAAACGTTTGTAGGACCGGCTAGAATAACTTTGTTTTTGCATTTGAAAACTGTTCCCATGGGCATCCTATTGCATTTCCAGTATTTTGCTTGAAGTCCTGAAGTTTCGTGATGCAAACACTAGCAGGACCAGTTCAAATAGCATTATTTCTACCTTTGGAAACTGTTCCGCTGGGCATCCTCATGAAGTACCAGAAAGAATTGATTTGTTTCAACCTTTTGATTGATTAATCTCTGGAAGTTGGTTTTTTTTTTTGGGACTTTCCATGCAGTGTCATGCAGCAAACGCTTGTAGAACCGACTAAAATAGCGTTATTTCCGCTGGGCATCCTATTGCACTTCCAGTGGTATTCTGCTGATTCTGATTGAAAAATTTCAAAGTAGTCTTGAAGTTTCATGAAGTAAACACTCGCAGGACCAGTTCCAATTATATTATTTCTACATTTGGAAACAGTTTCGCTGGGCATCCTCTTGCACTACCAGTCGTATTTCGCTTCCGAGCAATCCTGTAGAGTAGCTTGCGCATTGTCTGTTATATTTTGATAGATTTATGTCTTTCAATAAAGCTCCACAGAGCATCCTGCTACAGTACCGTTTTGGATAAGGAATTTTAGCCTGTCGAAGCAATTGCACAGGGCATCCTTTTACATTATCAACTTTAGATGAGTATTTTATGGCAATTCCAAAGCAAGTATAGCTTGAGCAGTAAATGTTTTGGAGTTCCGACATATTTTCAGTACATTTCAACAGTTGCCTGGAGTAATGCTATGTAGTACTGGCTTAACTATCAAAAGTTTTCACAATTCCAAAGCAATTCTGTTGAATAAATCATTCATTATAAACTAAATTTAACCCTATAAACTTTGACTTGTTAAACTACATCAAGTTCCAGTAACATAATCCAATAGTTGAAAATTTAAAGGAATCTTTCAAGATACATTGTAAGTTGCTTTGTCATAAACTTAAGAAACTGCTCTGTAACGTGTGCTTTGACCCAAGGCAAAATAAAATAATACAACAACAAGTATAAGTAGAAGAAGAAGAAGAAGAAGAAGTAGAATAAAAAGCAAAAGCAAAAGATGAACAACAATGAGTTGCTTGACATATGAAAGCAACACTTGGTAGTGTCCATTGTGCAAGTATTGTTTATACATACAAGTGTCTGTCTCTTGCAGTTGGCTAACCTTCAGAGCTCACAATGCGCTGTGACCATTCTACAAAATCAGAAAAAAAAAAAAAAAAAAAAAACTCTATGGCAAGACTAACCTATGGCAACTCTAAACTAACCTATGGCAACCTTCTATAGTGCGGGTGCATGGCAAACTAATGTCATAGTCACGCTGCATGACGTTGACAACAATAATGTTGATGATGGAAGTGCGACAACTGCGACGGTTGTAGCATGGAAAGTGAAGGAGTGAAGGCAAGGGTGAAGGAATGAGGGCAGCACTTGTGTGGCAGTTATGTGGCATAGACAAAAGTGTGTCCTCGCGTATGTGTGTGCAACATTTGCCATTTGCCGTTTGTTGCAACCTGTCGCTGATGTGGCATTTGCATTTCTTTGTGCCGCAAAACTTTTATTGGACGTACCTACAACACACACACACACACACAGAGAGTGTACGAAAGACTCGACCTCGCACATATGCTTTCTCTTTTCTTCGCTTCTATCTCTCTCTATCTCTCTCTAGCTGTCAGTATGTCGCTTGCAGTCGGCGCGCTACAAAAGCAAAATCAAATTACGGCTCAATGTTGCAAGCGTTTGCAAAAGGTCGAAAGACTAAAAGGCTCGACACGCGCAAAGAGTGTTGCAGTTGCAGCGGACGTGGGGAGCATGACGAGTCAGACTCCAATTATGGCAATGAGAGCGAACGACTGATAACTGTGCATTGCATTATCCCTTTGCTGTCGCTGGCCTAATGGCAACAAATTTTCTATGTTGTATAAGACTAATGTCTGTGTGTGAGAGAGAGAGAAGGAGAGAGAAAGAGAGAGAGAGTGAGAGTGAGACAGCGTCTGACATCGCCTTTTGTATATGACAAATGGTAAAAAGACTTGCTGGGTCACCGCGCAATATCTTCTGCTATCTCTCTCTCTCATTCACTTTCTCTCTCTCGCTCTCTCGCTCTCTCTCTCGCTGCCGACAGTTGCATATGCTGTAAATGTAATAAGTAATGCATGCATAATAATATGGAGAGAAAAAAAAAAAAAGGAAAAACGTTGCAAGTCTCTGATGTGGCATACTTTCACGCCGCATAGAAATTTGTTAGCTTGAAATGTTATAAATCAAAGAAGCAACCTAAGCTACAGTTGTCTATGTGTGTGTGTGTATGTGTGTCTGTGTGTGTGACAAATTGAAAAAAAAAGGAAAGTAAAGCAAACTTTCTAGTTAAAGTTAGTGCTGAAATTCTTTATACAAATTTTTATTTGCACATCGAAAAATTTGCTTTAAATTTCACTAATTATACTAAAAACTCCTTTCAGCGGACACTTATCGTTAAGGAATTTTCGTTCGTTAAAGTGAAGGGTACAATATTGAGGAAATTTCTGAGGAAATCTGAAATATTGAGGAAAGCTTTAGCAGTGTCATGTTAAGAGTGTCCGCACAAGAGAGGCAAATGGCTAAGACAACTGTCCGCGCAGAAGAAATAGTAGAAGTTGAGCGGACATTTATTGTTAAGGAACTTTTATTCGTTCCTCAATATTGAGGAAATTGCTGTAAAAGCTTTAGCAGTGTCTTGTTAAGAGTGTCCGCACAAGAGAGGTAAATCTCTAAGACAAGTGTCCGCGCAGAAGAAATAGTAGAAGTTGAGCGGACACTTATTGTTAAGGAACTTTTATTCGTTCCTCAATATTGAGGAAATTGCTGTAAAAGCTTTAGCAGTGTCTTGTTAAGAGTGTCCGCACAAGAGAGGTAAATCTCTAAGACAAGTGTCCGCGCAGAAGAAATAGTAGAAGTTGAGCGGACACTTATTGTTAAGGAACTTTTATTCGTTCCTCAATATTGAGGAAATTGCTGTAAAAGCTTTAGCCGTATCATGTTAAGAGTGTCCGCACAAGAGAGGTAAATGGATAAGACAAGTGTCCGCGCAGTAGAAGTTGTCGCCTTATTCAAATTATTCGCCTGTAGTAAGTCTACGTCTAGTAAAATTATTCATCCATTGAATAAGAGATGTCTGCCCAAAAGAAGTGACCGTCTATTGGAGATATCCGTTCATTGGAGGTATCCGCTTATTAGAGGCGTTCGCAATGAATGTTTTCACTTTGATAACTTAAATGATTGTAATAATTTCCAAGCATCTGTCAAATCTTTAAAATGCACAGCGTTGCCACCCAGTTATATAATTTGTTGTCAAAATTTCAGTTTCTAGCTATACAATAAATTTAAGCACATGTATAACTAATTCACCTGCAGCATAAGTTAACATTACAACATGGCGTTGCCAGACTGTTGAAGTCTAAGCATAATATACACGTAAAAGTAAGTAAACTCCAAAATTCTAGCACACTAAATGCAGCTGAAGTTGACTTCATTTTAAGTTCCTAAGTTAAAAGTGAAAATAAAACATTTCATTTATAAATCTAAACTGTTTTAAGCACAAAATTGCATAAGCAACAGTAACAACAGTAACAACAACAATGACAATGACAACAACAACAACAACAACAACAATGACAATGACAACACTAAGCAAAAGTCATTTTAAAAACTGAATCCTTAAGGAATTATGTTATGAATTTCGACAATTTGCATAAAATTCCCAAATGTTTTTAATGCTTTTAACTTGTCGAATATTTCATGTTGTTCTTAATGCTTTAAGTGCAGAAAGTTGCTTAATGATGAATGCCGTAAGTAAAGTGCTGATTAGCTGAAATGTAGCTAACAATTTGGCCAAAAACGAACAATAGGTCAAACAACAACAGCAACTGTAGCAGCAGCAGCAGCAGCAGCAATAGCAACCGTAGCTAAAACTTGCAACAACGTTTGGCATTTGGCAGCAGCAGCAGCCGAGAGTCAAAATTGCCAACTGACAACGCAACGCAACATGCAACAATGCAGCCAGATACAAATGAAGTGCATACAATGTGTGGCAGTTGTTGCAACTGCAATGCCAGCAAGCAACAAAACAGCAGCAACAACAACAACAACAACAACAACAATAACAACAATAAGCATGAGAATGAGAATGAGCACGACAAGAACAAGCTCTAAAACTGTGTAAGCTGACAGTGACAGCGCCTGCAGTCAGCGTATCTACGCTCATCAATTGTTTTACACTCAGTTCTGTATACCCGGCCGTATGTTCTTAATGTAGTGTATGCATGACTCTTGTGTAATACTCAAATATATGTTTATTATATTACAAATTTATTCTAAAAAAATTTTGGTTGCCGGCAATGCTACACTTCTATTAAAAGTACAGGGTATCTTTTATGTCAGGCAATCCTTTGGCTACATTTTTAACTATAATTTTAGAGAGTTTTGTTACGAATTTTGTTTGCTCAAAATACAGTTGCTACACTGCTTAAATGCTAGTTACACACAACTACCGGGTATATTTTAGTCAAGCATATGCAAATTTCAATTCGATTTATGTTATTTTTTTATAGTAGTAAAGCTTAACGAGTTTTCTGTGACCAACAAGCAGTTTCTGCACTGCCAAAATGCTCGTAATGCTCAACTACCGGGTATATTAAAGTCGAGCACTTGCAAATTTCTCTTTGTCTTGGAAATTTCTTATAAGTTTAGACCGTCGCAAGTCTATCTTATGCAAAATCCACTTGCTGCACTCCCTAAATGCACATTATGCACAACTACCGGGTATATTTTAGTCAAGCACATGCAAAATTTTAATTCGATTTAAGTTTTTTTTATAGTAGTAAAGCTTTCCGTGACCAACAAGCAGTTTCTGCACTGCCAAAATGCTCGTACTGCTCAACTACCGGGTATATTAAAGTCAAGCACTTGCAAATTTCTCTTTGTCTTGGAAATTTCTTATAAGTTTAGACCGTCGCAAGTCTATCTTATGCAAAATCCACTTGCTGCACTCCCTAAATGCACATTATGCACAACTACCGGGTATATTTTAGTCAAGCACATGCAAAAATTTTAATTCGATTTAAGTTTTTTTTATAGTAGTAAAGCTTTCCGTGACCAACAAGCAGTTTCTGCACTGCCAAAATGCTCGTACTGCTCAACTACCGGGTATATTAAAGTCAAGCACTTGCAAATTTCTCTTTGTCTTGGAAATTTCTTATAAGTTTAGACCGTCGCAAGTCTATCTTATGCAAAATCCACTTGCTGCACTCCCTAAATGCACATTATGCACAACTACCGGGTATATTTTAGTCAAGCACATGCAAAAATTTTAATTCGATTTAAGTTTTTTTTTATAGTAGTAAAGCTTTCCGTGACCAACAAGCAGTTTCTGTACTGTCAAAATGCTCGTAGTGCTCAACTACCGGGTATATTAAAGTCGAGCACTTGCAAATTTCTCTTTGTCTTGGAAATTTCTTATAAGTTTAGACCGTCGCAAGTCTATCTTATGCAAAATCCACTTGCTGCACTCCCTAAATGCACATTATGCACAACTACCGGGTATATTTTAGTCAAGCACTTGCTTGAATTTTTTTTTTTTTGTACTGTACTGTCAACGCATCAATTGATTAACTGCTGAATCTGATGAATCTCGTTAAAATGTTACCTGCTACTCACATTGTTCTCTCTCTCTCTCTCTCACACACACACAAGCACGTGCCATGCGGCGTATGCGTAATGCGCGTTTAAAGTCTTTTTCTATTATATGAGAGAGAAAAAAAAAACATAAATAGCCTGAACATAACGAGCATAACAAGCGTGGTCCTGTGCATAATTATGTAATAAATATAATTTTACTAGAGGAAAACAATAGTAGTAGCAAAAATGGGCGAGGCTAGGGCAGAGCATGGGCGGGTCATTCAGTGAAAATGAGTTCAAGGCGTATAAGCAACATTTGCTGGCAGAATAGCCAAAAAAAAAAAAAAAAAAAAAACCCAGCAACAAAAAAAAGTTGACTTTCTCTCGGGTCAACACACTTATGACTGTGTGTGTGCGAGTGTGCGAGTGTGTGTGTGTGTTAATGCACAAGCTTACATTATACCGCGCACAGTACAACAGTATAACATTTATTATTAAAACAGCTTAATGACAAAAGTTTTTAGCATTTTATATACGAGAAATTGCCAAATGTGCAAAACATTTTTGCCAGCGATTGTCAGGCAGCATAATAACGCTGCCGTATCCTGGTATCCTGTACTGCTGCCGTTTAGCAAAAAAAAAAAAAAACGAAGAAAGTGACAAAGCATTACAAAAAAAAAAAAAAATTGACAATACATGAAAGAAAGTTTTTTCCTTCTTTGTTTTTTTAATTGAAGTGTGCATAATGCATAGAGAATATTAAATAATTAACAATATGCAGAGAGGTCAAAGGTTCAATTGGCTTTAAAGATAAAGATAACAGTGCAAAAGATGTGTAACGATAGTGAAAGAACAAGAGAAAGAAAAGAAAATATTAGATTACTTAACATTAATATTGAGTATATGTAAAGTTTGTGCTACTTTCTTTGGTTATACATAATGTTTATAGCATAGTTATAGTGTTATAGTAAGGCAAAACTAACAGTAATTTGTGTAAAGTTTATAAAACTTTATCTAGTTCCATAACTTGTAGCTTTAGTCGAACATTGTTTATAAGTTATAGTTATGCAACTCCAAAGGGAATTTCAGTGAGATGGCAAAGTTTTTTTACTTGCAGCTTGTCAATACTTACTTAGAATCCGTTTATAACGACTCTGCTTATAGCGTGCGTCCGTTTAATGCGACTAAAACTCGTTGGCTTGGTGGGTCCCCATGCAAACTTATGCATACAAACTACTTTCGGTTAGTGCGTTTTTCCGGGTATAACGATGTCAAATCGTAGGTCCGAAAGTCGCTATAAGCGGAATCTACTGTATAGCTTTAAAATACTTATTCAAAATTACATAAAATTATAGGAAACTTCCTTAATTGTAACATAGATATTGTCATGCAATTCAAATAAAACTAACATAGATTATAGTAATCTTTCTTAAATCCTCAATTTGTAGTTTTAGTCGAAATTTAACTCTTGATTTTCAAGTTAAAGCTTTGCATATAAGTTCTACTTATACAATTTAAATAAAATTTGGTAGAGATTATAACAAGTTCTTAAGTTGTAGCTATTAGTAAATATACAATATTTTGTTTTGGAGTTATACATATATGTATAATTGATATTCCTATAAAATTTGTCTTTAAAATACTTGCATAAATTCGTAACTTGAAGCTTTTGCAACGTTGTATAACGTTGCGTTGTTATAGCAATAATCTCAAAAGACAGCTTCAACATAATGCATTCACACACACACACACACACACACAGCCACACACACATGCAATCACAGAGAGAGAGAGAGAGAGAGAAGAGATACAAATTTAGCATTGCTTGCTGCAAGGAATGTGAAATGTGAATTGTGCGTGCGTGCAACAGCAAATGAAGCGAGGAAATTGAAATGCAAGTTGTTACGTTACGGCGACTAGCATCGGACGGATACGCATAATGCAAAACAAATGTGTGAACGTTTTAGCTCAGCGTCAGACACGGTCTTAGCTTCAGTTTCAGCTACAGCTACAGCCTCATCCTCAGTCGCAGTCGCAGTCTCTGTCTCTCTTCTCACACTCCTTTTGCCACACCCGCACTTTGAAGCTAAACGCGTGCAATTAGCAACACAAGCGTCTGCTGCGTCTGCTACGAATGACAGTGAGAGCAAAGCGTAGCGCAAATTGAGTAGGAAATAGAAACAGAAACGGGAAATGGAAAATGTGAAAATGTGAAAATGTGGAAATGTGAAAATAGAATTGAAGTTTAGCTGCCAGTTTGAAAAGCTAAAGGAAATTGTAAGCTAGAGATGATCGACAATAGCAAAACATGTAACTAAATTCTCACTTTCTCTCTCTCTCTCTCTCTCTCTCTCTCCTTCTGCTTATTGCATTTCTCTGCTACTTTGCTATTTACATATTTCTTTCTCTATTACTTTCTCTTATTCTTTTATTGGTTTGTTTTACATTCTCAATTTCTCTCTTTCTTTGTTTTTTTTTACGCTTAAAGTTTGTTTCTCACTGTAGTAAGACATTCTCTATAGCTTCTTCTCGCTTTCAGTTTCTCTCTCTCTCTCTCTCTCTCACTCCCACTCTGTTTCCTTTGCTTTCAATTTCTCTTCCTCTCTATTTCATCTTTAATCTTACTCTCATTTTCTCTCTAACTCTCTGTCCAACTCTTTCACCTTCTATCACTCCCTCTTTCAGTTTTACTTTTTCTCTCTCTTTCTCTCTCTCTCTCTTTTTTTTCTCTCTCTCTTTCTCTCTCTTTTTGTCTCTCTTTTTGTCTCTCTCTTTCTCCTCCTTCCCCTCCCTCTCTCTTTCCTTCTTTTGCTTTCTCTTTTTCCTCTACCCCTCACTGTCTTTTTCCTTTTATCTCTCACCATTTCTCACGCTCTCTCACACTTTCACTCAACTTCTGGAGTATCACATGAAAACGACGTGCTTTGATATCGTGTCACGATTCTACGCACATCTCCAATTGCTCAGCACACACACATTAGCCAAGTTATAGAAGAAAGTCAGCGATAACATGGCTAAAGCATTCTGCACTTGCCAGCTAACCAATGTGCTTTATATTGAGGGGCGTAACGTGTGTGGGGGGGGCGTGGCATAACAATTACGTCGACATATCATGGCTGCCTTTTTCAACCATCGCGCCGCCATTTTGTCACGTTTATTATTACGATTATTACTCGCAGGCGTCGCAAGCGTCGCAAGAGTCGCAGGCATCTTATCGCAGCGGCAACTTAGATTCCATTGCCGTCTCCACTGCCATTTTAAACAAGCTTGCCCTTTATAATGTCAGGCGGCTGCAACCAGCCCGCACTATAATCTCACAGAGAACTCTCAACTTCCTCTTCATCTACACTACACTTTAGTTGTCTCTTGAGTCAAGCGGAAACGGAAATTGCGTTAATAAAGTGCGCACTGCAGCAGCGACTGTAGTTGAAAGTGCTTTCAACTGTTTCCCATTTCTATTTCTCTCTCTCTCTATCTCTCTCCCTCGCTATCTCTCTTTCTCTCTATTGCTCTGCTTGTCGGTAATTGCATTTAGTTGTGAGTCCAGTTCGCTCGACTTTCAGCTTATTCTCAACCATTGCCTACGCTTGATTAGCTGCACTGTGGGCGCCCAACGTGAGACGGCAGAAAATTGACAAAATTCGTTTCGAAAAGCCAAAATGAATTATTTCTTATTATTGACCGCAGCTTGTAACGGAAATTCAACGATTAGTCTCTTACGCTAAGCACATCATCTTTCATCTCTCTCTCTCTCCCACACACACACACTTTCGTTCTATCAATTTGTATTGTTGATTTGTTCGCAGCTTGTTATAAAGGGGAAATTGCGTGGAATTAGCCTTCAACATGGCCGACATTACAGTTAATTACTTAATCGACATGTTGCATGTGTCCGTGTGTATGTGTGCGTGAGTATATGTGTGTGTGTTTGTGTGTGTGTATGAGTATTTGTATGAGCTTGTTGTATCGCTGTAGATTGAATTTTAGCTGCTGTTTAAAAGCAAAAGTTTATAGCTTGCAAATATGCAAGTTACGTTAATCTGATTAAATTTCATTGCACGTTTTATACTTTAAGCGCATTTACACAGCTTCATTTGTTTAAACTGTTTAAACTGTTTAAAGTGTCTTTGTAATGTTCAATTAAAAATTGAATTCAACAGCAATTTTTATACAATTTTTCAAGCATTATTTTCTGGATTTTTTTTATACATATATAATTTAGTAAAAACTATTTAAAAGAAACTTCCGGGAATATATTAAATTGTATTTTGTGGAGCATGCAAAACTTGTACAGAAACTTAAGATACCAATGATTCTTTCCTTGATTTCCATATAATATAGTGCGCTGATTCAACTGGTTCCAAAGTATACAGCTATATATATGTCGGAACTACTGGTATTGGCAACATTAAGCATTTATTTATCGAGTCTTAACACAAAATTATGCGCAGGACTTTAGGTTCCAATGATTTTTTCTTGATTTCCATATGATATAGTGCTCTGAAATACAGAATTAACGCAAGATCCTAAGTCTCCAATAAATGTTTTAATGATTTTTATATGATATAGAAAACTGCATTGACTGATTTTAAATTTTCCGACTATGTAGAAGTAGGAAACCAATGGAATCAGAAAATTTTGCCCGGGATCTTAGGTTCCAATGATTTTTTCCTTGATTTCCCTACAATAAAGTGGTCTGGAATACATATCTAATGCAGGATCCTAAGTCTCCAATAAATGTTTCAATGATTTTCATATGATATTGACTGATTCCAAATTTTCCGACTATGTAGAAGTAGGAAACCAATGGAATCAGAAAATTTCCAATGATTTTTTTCTTGATTTCCCTACAATAAAGTGGTCTGGAATACATAACTAACGCAGGATCCTAAGTCTCCAATAAATGTTTTAATGATTTTTATATGATATAGAAAACTGCATTGACTGATTTTAAATTTTCCGACTATGTAGAAGTAGGAAACCAATGGAATCAGAAAATTTTGCCCGGGATCTTAGGTTCCAATGATTTTTTCCTTGATTTCCCTACAATAAAGTGGTCTGGAATACATATCTAATGCAGGATCCTAAGTCTCCAATAAATGTTTCAATGATTTTCATATGATATTGACTGATTCCAAATTTTCCGACTATGTAGAAGTAGGAAACCAATGGAATCAGAAAATTTCCAATGATTTTTTTCTTGATTTCCCTACAATAAAGTGGTCTGGAATACATAACTAACGCAGGATCCTAAGTCTCCAATAAATGTTTTAATGATTTTTATATGATATAGAAAACTGCATTGACTGATTTTAAATTTTCCGACTATGTAGAAGTAGGAAACCAATGGAATCAGAAAATTTTGCCCGGGATCTTAGGTTCCAATGATTTTTTCCTTGATTTCCCTACAATAAAGTGGTCTGGAATACATATCTAATGCAGGATCCTAAGTCTCCAATAAATGTTTCAATGATTTTCATATGATATTGACTGATTCCAAATTTTCCGACTATGTAGAAGTAGGAACCAATGGAATTAGAAAGTTTAAGCGTATATTTTTAGACATTTCTTCCAAACCTAGCGCAGTAACTTAAGTTTTCAATAAATATCAACTCGATTTCCAATAAATATATATAATATATATATAACTGGCAGCTCTAAGTAATACACATGCCAAATTCATATTGGAAGAACTTTACAGTTGAAAGACTGTAGAAGAAAACATTTTGTAGTTGCTCATCTAGCATCTTTATAACGCATTAAGAGTCAGCCACGCCTCTTGCTGTGGTACATTACAAAACTTTTGGCTAAAAGAACACATAACAATTTATAGTATCTGATTCCATATTATTTTTTATATACGTAGAAGAAGAAGAAGAAGAAGAAGAAGAAGAAGAAGCAGCACAAGCTGAAACAGCAGTAGAAGAAACTCACAAGAAAGTCGAAACTTTTAGCAATTTACATTAGTTTTTGTCGCACTTTAGGGAAAACAAAGTTTTGTTTTTTTTTTATATATATATATTTTTGTGTGGCACTTTTAAGGAATATTATGTGCGATAATGTCACGAGGCAGCCGCATATTAAGTTGGCCACAAAAAAAAAATACAAGTGCAGGCAGTTAGTAGCTAACTAATTACCCAAAAGCCTTAAGTAGAAGCAGAAGATGAGGAAGAGGAGCAAGAGAAGCAAAGGAAGCAGTTGAAGTCGAAGGCGTTACTGCCACTTAAGTATTAACAGCAACAACAACAAACAAAATGATAACAACAACTTTTGGGCTAAAGGAAGTTGAAGCAGCAGCAGCAGTTGCCAAAAAAAAAAAAAAAAAAAAACGAAGATGCCGGCGACATTGAAGAAGAAGAAGTTGAAAATATCTAAACATTTATAGAACAAATTTGTTGCAACAATAACTGGCAATGAACTGTGCTGCTAGTCAAAAGTTACAAGTTACCCGTTGCAAGTTACCAGCCGAGACTTGCCCGTTGGCCGTTTGCTCGTTGCAAGCAACTTGGGACAAAGTGCAAACGGTTTTTGGCCATTTTTTTTTGGTTAAAGCCAAAGACATGAAAAACTTTTTGGCCCAAGTCACCAAAAAGCAAATGCAAGCGAAAGTTGCCACAAACATGTACAGACATGCACACACACACATACATATGTAATTGTAAAATGTTTTTTAATTTGACCAAAATACTTTTGCAATAGTCACAGAAAAATAACAAAACCAAAAGAAAGAAAGAAAAAAAAAAAACGCATGAGGAGCAGCAGCAGCTGCCATAGGTAGGCGTGGCCGCTGCCACTTGAACAGTGGGCGTGACAATGTCTGCTGCAAAGCAGAAAACAAAGAAAACAAAAGTAAAAAAAAAAAAAATACGTTAAATAGATCTTAAAGCTATAACATATAGTACACCGATCCGTAGCTTAATTTATCTTGATAATCAAAGCAAGCGATAAATTTGTATGTTAAAGTTTGCATAAACAAAAAGAGAAAGAGTTGCCATTGAAAGTTAAGTAGCTAAAAGATATAGTTCACCGATCCAATATATATATATATATATATATATATATATATATATATATATATATATATATATATATATTTATGTAAACTAAGCGACAAATTTATACAAAATTTCATAGACATTAAGAAAATTTTGACCCATAAATTGAGCTATAAGCCAATAATTTTCATATAGTGCGCCGATGAAAGATATAATTCATTGATCCAATATATATATATAAGATATAAGATATAGTTCACCGATCCAATATATATATATATATTTATGTAAACTAAGCGACAAATTTATAGAAATGTCATAGACAATAAGAAAATGTTGACCTATAAATTGAGATATAAGATATAGTTCACCGATCCAATATATTTATATATATAAACCAAGCGACAAATTTATAGAAATATCATAGACATTAAGGAAATTTTGACCCACAAATTGAGCTATAAGCCAATAATTTTCATATAGTGCGCCGATGAAAGATATAATTCATTGATCCAATATATATATATAAGATATAAGATATAGTTCACCGATCCAATATATATATATATATTTATGTAAACTAAGCGACAAATTTATAGAAATGTCATAGACAATAAGAAAATGTTGACCTATAAATTGAGATATAAGATATAGTTCACCGATCCAATATATTTATATATATAAACCAAGCGACAAATTTATAGAAATGTCATAGACATTAAGAAAATTTTGAACCATAAATTGAGCTATAAGCCAATAATTTTCATAGTTGCTATAACATATAGTGCACCGATCCGTTGAGTTGCTTTATATGAAAAGTGTAAATATGCAAAGTGTAAAAATTATTAACAGTAACAGTTGTGAAAATTCATAGATAAGCATAAGCTAAAAATAATAATTCATAGTAAAATGCAAAGAGTTTCGCATGCTGTACAAGCAATATATATATATATATATATATATATATATATATATATATATATATATATATATATATATATTTATATAGCAACAGCTGTCGTACTGCTGACACTCACTGTGCGAATGCAGAAAACAGAAAAGTTTTGCAGTAAAACTTCAATACGAAAAAGTGCAACAAATGCCACAAACGAAAAATCATTGGACACACAATGCTGCGACGAGTTGTAGGTGGACTATGTGTGGGAGACTCTGGGGCGACTCTAGGGCGACTCTAGGCGTGGCTGGCCACAAAAGCAACCAAAAGTTAACAACAGTGTGTCTAGGCAGCATGACATGTAGCAAGTTCTGCTATAACAATAAAAATTGCACGTTACGCTTGGCAAGCAGCAAGCGGCAGGCTAACAGTAACCCGGCAAAACTGGCAAACTGGCAATGTGGCATGTTGCAAGGTAGAGAGAGAGAGAGAGAGTTTGGTAGGTAACACACAGCTGGACATGGCATATCAAAAAATATGTATCCTTAAGAACGGTGCAACAACGGACAAGCTAATGTTTATGTATCGCAGTTGTTCGTCGTTGTCCAACGCAAAAAAGCAAAAGCAAAAGGCGAATGAACCAAACGGATGTTGAGCTGCTTTTGCTTTTTGCTTTTACTTTTGCTTCTGCTTCTGCTTAAAACTTTTCGTTGTTATTTCAAGTTAATGAAAATGTAAGACACAATGGATAAACACTGTTCAAATGGCATACAGTGGGATAACAACTGCAACTGCAAACAGCAACAGCAACAGCAACACCAACTGCAAAATAGCAAAATTCTTGGCTAGCAGCTGTTGCAATTATGGCACAACAAAAAAATATTGTTCATAAAAATAAAGTTCATATAATTTATCCTTGGCAACATGTGTGATATTTCCTTTTCTAATGAATTTCAAAAGCAAACATTATTTCTAACATTGAAAAATATTAAATAAAATTTTTTTTGACAGTGCTGCGCAATTATAACGCTGAGAATTAAAAAGCGATAAATATTTGTCATTCTTATTGAATTTTTAATATGTACGTAAAGCTAATGTAATTCTCAGCATAGAAAAACAAATTTTGCCAGCTACAGATACAGAAATCTAAGCAAATTTCATAGACAATTTTCATAGCTTCACGAGTATAAAAAAAAATTTACAGTTAGTAATTTTCACAAACATCAAAGTGTAAAATTTCTAAATATTTGGAAACCAAATGTCAAATAAATTTGAAAATTTTTAAATTATCAGTTGCAGAGTTTTAAGCGAATTTCTAGATTTTTTTATATAAAAAAAAAATGAACAAATTTTCTAAATATTTGCAAACCAAATGTCAAATAAATTTAAAAATTTTCAAATTATCAGTTGCAGAGTTTTAAGCGAATTTCTAGATTTTTTTTAATATAAAAAAAAAATGAAAAAATTTTCTAAATATTTTCAGATCAAATGTCAAATAAA
The DNA here is from genome assembly GCA_037044475.1 of Zaprionus obscuricornis. Taxonomy (NCBI): domain Eukaryota; kingdom Metazoa; phylum Arthropoda; class Insecta; order Diptera; family Drosophilidae; genus Zaprionus; species Zaprionus obscuricornis. The sequence goes on along the minus strand of JBAMBR010003667.1, from coordinate 5,699 downwards.
TTTGAAAATTTTTAAATTATCAGTTGCAGAGTTTTAAGCGAATTTCTAGATTTTTTTATATGAAAAAAAAAATGAACAAAATTTCTAAATATTTGCAAACCAAATGTCAAATAAACTTGAAAATTCTCAAATTATCAGCTGCAGAGTTTTAAGTGAATTTCATAGATAATTTACATAGCTTCACGAGTATAAAAAAAAATTTACAGTTAGTAATTTTCACAAACAACAAAGTGTAAAATTTCTAAATATTTGCAGATCAAATGTCAAATAAATTTGAAAAAATCTCAAATTATCAGTTGCAGAGTTTTAAGCGAATTTCTAGATTTTTTTATATAAAAAAAAATGAACAAAATTTCTAAATATTTGCAAACCAAATGTCAAATAAATTTGAAAAAATCTCAAATTATCAGTTGCAGAGTTTTAAGCGAATTTCTAGATTTTTTTATATAAAAAAAAATGAACAAATTTTCTAAATATTTGCAAACCAAATGTCAAATAAATTTGAAAAAATCTCAAATTATCAGTTGCAGAGTTTTAAGCGAATTTCTAGATTTTTTTATATAAAAAAAAATGAACAAATTTTCTAAATATTTGCAAACCAAATGTCAAATAAATTAGAAAATTCTCAAATTATCAGTTGCAGAGTTTTAAGCGAATTTCTAGTTTTTTTTTATATAAAAAAAAATTTACAAATTTATGCAACATTCACAGACTATAATCAATAACATTGCCATAATTAAAAAAAAATATAGCAAATATTATTTTAAACATGATAAATCTCTACAGCTGAAAGCTACATAGATCATTGTCACTTATAGTTCAAAGATTTATGTTAACTTTTCAAACAACATTTTAATAACATTTTTTTTTTATTTTATTTTTTTGATCATTCACAGACTATAAAGAGATTTAAGCGATAAAGTTATGCAGTCATATATAGTATGTATATAGCTTAAAATGTTATTACGTATGCATAAAAACTTTATTACAAATTAAGCAATAACAGTAAAAAAAAAAAATAAAAAAAAATATAATAAAAATAATGCAACTTTAAATCTTGCATCACGTAGAGTTTATATCGCTTAATAACTTTCAAATGCAATTGAAATTGACATCGTTTTGCCAGTTTTCAATGCTCGTAAATTTTATAAAGAATATACAAAAGCATAAAGAGAGATAGAGATAGAAAGAGAGAGAGTAAAAAAGCAAACTAAAAACGATTTAAAAGCTTTTTCATTTGCTACAAACGCTAGGAAAATGAATTATACAAATACACAAACACACACAATAAGCGAAAGGCTTTAAAATTCAAGTTGAAAAATAGAAACACATACAGAGAGAGAGAGAGAGTGAGAGAGAGAGAGAGAAAGAGAGAATGAGAGAGATAGATATATATATATATATATATATATATAACTAATAAATTGCCCGAGTTGGCGAATAAATTGTTAAATAAATAAATCTAAAAGTTATCTAAGCGTGTCTAAATTCGATTTACAGCTGCAATGAACGCGACGTCTGCTACAAAAATACAAAAAAAAAAAAAAAAAAAAAAAAAACCAAAAAACAAACCAAAAACAAAATAAAATAGAAACGAAACGAATCGAATGAAATGAAATCGAATAAACCTCAATTGAAACGCAAAAGCAATGGTAAAATAAAAAAAAAATATCAACTGCTGATATCAGGAAGAGGGAGACAACAAAAAAAATAGAAACAAAATAAACATTAAGTGTGTACAGTGTGGACAAAAATACCCTGCAATTAAAGCTATGCGGGGTTGATAGATGCACATACATAAGTGCTCAATATTTATGATGAAACGGGGATACGTTTTTTTTTTTTTTTGGAACTGGATTTCGATAACTTATAAGTTCGATATCCCAACAATTTAAATAAGGTAATGACGCGTATAATCTCTATATATCGATCATTTTCAAACATAATTAATCGATAGTTCGATATATTGATTGATCGATAATTCGATATGTTGATTGACTTGATTAATCGATAGTTCGATAATTCTACATATCGATTGTCTCGGTTAATCGATAGTTCGATAATTCGATATGTAGATTATCGAGATATAATTCTATATATCGATTGTCTCGATAATACGATATATCGATTGACTCGATTAATCGATAGTTTGTTAATTCTATATATCGATTGTCTCGATAATACGATATATCAATTGTCTCGATAATTCTACATATCGATTGTCTCGATTAATCGATAGTTTGTTAATTTGATATATAGATTTTCTAGATAATTCTATATATCGATTGTCTCGATAATACGATATATCAATTGTCTCGATAATTCTACATATCGATTGTCTCGATTAATCGATAGTTCGTTAAGTTGATATATACATAAATTATATCGATAATTATATATATCGATTGTCTGGATAGTACGATATATCGATTGTCTCGATTAATCGATAGTTCGATATGTAGATTATCTCGATAATTCTATAAATCGATTGTCTCGATAATATGATATATTGATTGACTCGATAACTCTACATATCGATTGTATCGATTAATCGATAATTTTTTAACTTGATATATAGATTATCTAGATAATTATATATATCGATTGTTGGGATAGTACGATATATCGATTGACTCGATTAATCAATAGTTTGTTTATTTGATATATCGATATCTCGATTTTTTCGAATAATCGATAGATCGATTGTTCAATATCTGGAAAAGCACAATATGCTCGATATGTCAATAATTAAATAAGCACTAAAATGATTCGATAAATCGTATAGTCTAGTGATAGTTACTACCATAACTTGATAAATCGATAATTCCATAATACGATAGTTAGATAATTCTATAATTTGGCAACTCAATCATTTTTATAAGTCGATAGTTAGATAACTTCACAATTCGATAACTTGAATAATTTCGATAATTCGATAACTCGAATAATTTCGATAATTTGATAACTCAATAAATCGATAACTCTTGAATTTGTCTATTAAATTACGTAAACTTCATCAAATGTTAAGCTCATTAAATGTTAAGCTCATCAAGTGCAGTCAAAGCATCAAATAATCAAAAATATTTTGACATTATTAAGGAGTACCAAAAATTCCTATCAATAAGTTTATTATAGCGAACGTATACAGAGAGAGAGAGAGAGAGAGAAAGAGTATTACAAATTTATGCGTATATATGTATATATATTCTATATGGAATCATTCATACAGTACATAACTCGTAGCTCGTCTATCTGTGGCGTTGTGGTATTTTAATTGCTATTGTCTGCCATTTGTATTTCGAGTTTTGTTTTTCTCATCTCTCTCTTTTTTTCTCTCTCTCTCTTTTTTTTTTGCATTTTCCATTCGAATTTTTACTGTCATCTTTTTTTTTTGTTATTTTTTGTTGCTTAAACGTTCTGCAAATAAACATCAAAGATTTATTTTGTCGTTTATTATTGTTATTTCTCTTTTTCATTTCCATTCCCTCCCTCTCTCTCTCTCTCTCTCTCTTGCTCTTTTTTTATTATATCTCTGTCAGTGTCCTTCTCACTTTCCGAGTCTGTCTCTATCTTTCATATGAATTATTTAAAAACAAATATTCGCATTGTTTGCCTCACATACAATAATAAATTGATGGATGCAACACTTGCAATACGAACGAATGACACACAATATTAATTCCCTTTACATGGAATCGGATATGTTATCGGGATTATGTTGAAGTAGAAATTGTGTATATATTTATTATGACAAATAATTGATACTCTTCTCTAAGAAAATAAATACCTATAAAAATTTGCATAAATTGTTGTAAAATTAAGTAAAAAATTAAGAAAATAAAATATTGAAATTATATAAAAAATATAAAATATATAATTTCGAATTACAGTTGGGTCTCGATAATTCGAAATCGTCACGGGTATCATATTTTTTTACGAATTGTGGAGTATTTCGAATTACAGTTGAGTCTCAATAATTCGAAATAACACGGGTATCATATTTTTTTTTACGAATTATGAAGTATTTCGAATTATTTTCAAATTATTTATTGAATTTCTTTTCAAGGGAACAGAAATGTTTACGAATTATTGAAAATTTCGAATTAACGGGGTACGAATTAGCGCGACTCGACTGTATCTTAAAATTTAATATATTTAATTATAATGCTAGCAAAATTTCAAAGAAATCAAAGCAATATAAATGATGAAATTCTTAGAAATATTTTATATATATTTTATATATATTTTATATTTTTCATATTTTTTTCAATATTTTATTTTCTTAATTTTTTACTTAATTTTACAACAATTTATGCAAATTTTTATAGGTATTTATTTTCTTAGAGAAGAGTATCAATTATTTGTCATAATAAATATATACACAATTTCTACTTCAACATAATCCCGATAACATATCCGATTCCATGTAAAGGGAATTAATATTGTGTGTCATTCGTTCGTATTGCAAGTGTTGCATCCATCAATTTATTATTGTATGTGAGGCAAACAATGCGAATATTTGTTTTTAAATAATTCATATGAAAGATAGAGACAGACTCGGAAAGTGAGAAGGACACTGACAGAGATATAATAAAAAAAGAGCAGAGAGAGAGAGACAGAGAGAGAGAGAGAGAGGGAATGGAAATGAAAAAGAGAAATAACAATAATAAACGACAAAATAAATCTTTGATGTTTATTTGCAGAACGTTTAAGCAACAAAAAATAACAAAAAAAAAAGATGACAGTAAAAATTCGAATGGAAAATGCAAAAAAAAAAGAGAGAGAGAGAAAAAAAGAGAGAGATGAGAAAAACAAAACTCGAAATACAAATGGCAGACAATAGCAATTAAAATACACAACGCCACAGATAGACGAGCTACGAGTTATGTCTGTATGAATGATTCCATATAGAATATATATACATATATACGCATAAATTTGTAATACTCTTTCTCTCTCTCTCTCTCTCTCTCTGTATACGTTCGCTATAATAAACTTATTGATAGGAATTTTTGGTACTCCTTAATAATGTCAAAATATTTTTGATTATTTGATGCTTTGACTGCACTTGATGAGCTTAACATTTAATGAGCTTAACATTTGATGAAGTTTACGTAATTTAATAGACAAATTCAAGAGTTATCGATTTATTGAGTTATCAAATTATCGAAATTATTCGAGTTATCGAATTATCGAAATTATTCAAGTTATCGAATTGTGAAGTTATCTAACTATCGACTTATAAAAATGATTGAGTTGCCAAATTATTGAATTATCTAACTATCGTATTATGGAATTATCGATTTATCAAGTTATGGTAGTAACTATCACTAGACTATACGATTTATCGAATCATTTTAGTGCTTATTTAATTATTGACATATCGAGCATATTGTGCTTTTCCAGATATTGAACAATCGATCTATCGATTATTCGAAAAAATCGAGATATCGATATATCAAATAAACAAACTATTGATTAATCGAGTCAATCGATATATCGTACTATCCCAACAATCGATATATATAATTATCTAGATAATCTATATATCAAGTTAAAAAATTATCGATTAATCGATACAATCGATATGTAGAGTTATCGAGTCAATCAATATATCATATTATCGAGACAATCGATTTATAGAATTATCGAGATAATCTACATATCGTACTATCGATTACTATCCAGACAATCGATAT
>JBAMBR010003666.1:0-27697 GCA_037044475.1 Zaprionus obscuricornis | reverse complement strand
TAACTTATATATGCGCTTATATCGTTGCTTAACAGCTGTTAACGCAAAATTAGACTCGACTGTGCTTAACAGCTGTTAACGCAAAATTATACTCCACTGTGTTAACAGTGGCGCATCGATAAGTGCTGTAATCTACATTTGAATTGCAGAAAATAAATAAAATAAATAATTATCATAAAACTTAAGTTAATTACAGCTACAATAAATAAATAAAAAATATTATTGTTCTAATTAAACAAAAATAAATTTGCATAAACATTTTTTTAAAAAATAGGCTGCTCAGCTATCGGCATGTAACATAACTGTTATCGATGTAACATTTTTACATAAATAACTTAAATATTGGTGTCATTATATTTTTAATTGCTTTTAACTATAAATAAAATTAATATTTATTAGCTGCACATTTAAATATCGCACTTTGCAAATCAAACGAAAATTTTAATATTACATTGCTGCGCTAAGCTGTTGTTTACATGCGCGCACATTTGCCAATTACTGCAGATGGCGCTGTAAAGCAAGTGGCGCTCAATGCATTTAGTGTGACCAGCTGAGCGTCAATTGCAATATACCGCACATACTGCGCATTGGGCAATATGCAAATAATGAAATCGGTCACATTGGTGGCGACAGTGGCTGAAATTCGAAGCGCAGCAAATTACATGAATATACGGCGACACGGCAAGAAGAAGGGCCAAAAAACCAAGTAAACAGCAACAGGAAAAATAAAGTCGGACGAAAAAAACGTTGTTGTTTTTGTTTTTTTTTTTTTTTGATTGTTGTGTGTTGTTTGACTTTTTCCTATGTGTATTTAAATGCATCTTGCGATATGTTTATTTATAAACTTTGTTAGACTAACGTGTTAAATGCGCCGCCGCCGTCGTTTTAGCCGCCGCGTCTTATTCTCGTCTTATTCGCCGTTTGCATAGACGTTTGCCAAGTGCAATTATCGAGCGTCGTCGTCGTGGTCGTCGTTGTCGTCGTTGCCGTTGTCGTCGCCGCTAACGTCGTTTGTTGTTTTTGTTATTGCATCTTTAAAGCGCGCAGATTGTTGTTGTGCTGCTTCTTGTTGTGTTTTTCGTTTTTTTTTTTTTTTGGTGCTAATATATCTACATATATATATTTTTTGTGTGTGTTTTCGTATTATTCAATTTTCTAGCGGAAATTGAACCGTCGCCGTCCTCCACATCAACGTTGTCGTCGTCGTCGTCGTCGTCGCAGTCGCAGTCGTCGTACTTTTGGATATTATCTCTCTGTGTGTCTGTATCTGCTTCATGTGTTTAACTATCTATGTATGGATGTATGTGTGTATATGTGTATGTGAAAGAAAAAGGTGAAACAAAAAAGGCGCAGTAACAACAGCAACAACAACAACAACAACAGCCGCAGAGCAGAAAAACGTAGCCACAGAGCAGAGGCCAAAGCAGAGGCCGGAGCAGCGGCAGAGGCCAGACGCGCCGTCCAAGCAAAGCAGCGGCAGAGGCAGAGTCAGAGGCACAAGCATAGCATATAAATTGTCGTCCATTATTATTGAACGTCGACAGCGACGTTGCGTCGCACTGCGTCCGGTTTAAATTCAATCAAGCGGCAAGCAGCGCAAACAGAACAAAAAAAAAAAAAAAAACAGAAAGTAGCAACAACAGCAGCAGCATTATTGTTGTTCTTCTTCTTCTTCTTGTTTTTTGTTGTTCTTTCATTTTTGTGCACAACTAATTCTCGCTGCAAAGCTGCGCAGCGTGGCACGCTGTCAAAAATAAATATATAGACGCGCTTCGTGAGGTGCAATACGATCTTGTGTGCAAAAGAGAGAGAGGGAGAAAGAGAGAGATAGAGAATAAGAGTGCATTCAACTCACGCACGACAGCAAGAACAACAACAACAACAACAACAAAACAAAAAAATAAAAATTATAATAATGCTGCGCTGTCAGCGCTGAACTAAATTTTTCTCACTGCATGAATCTCAACGACGTCAACGTCACAATAACAACGCCGTCAACGCCAACGCTAACGTCGCCGTCGTCGTCAGTAAAATAATTTTATAAAAATTTTTGCAAAAGCAGCGCAAGACGCAAAAACCGCAACATACACACACACACAGTCTCTCAGCATGCTCGCCAACGTTGCGTCAACGTCAAATGTGGATGCTGCTGGCGCTGCTGCTTCTGCTGCTGGTGGTGCTAGTGCAGACGCTGACGCTGCTGCTGCTGCTAGCACAACAGTTATTGCAGTCTCTGCTAGCGTCTCAGCTGGCTTAGCAGATGTCTGTGATGAGCGTACGCGTTTATTAAGCAGCACACCGTCGCCACCGTTAGCAGCATCGCCGCCAACGACGCTGTCGCTGCCGTTAGTGCATAGTGCAGCAGCAGCAGCAGCAGTAGCGACAGCAGCGACAGCGACACAACCGTCCCGCCAACAGCAGCAGCAGATGAATAGCAGCAGCAGAAGTAGAAGCAGCTGCAGCAACAGCAGCAATAATAATAATAACAATAATAATAATAATAATAATAATAACAACAACAACAACAACATGAACAACGATATTATGGAGGCCAGTAATAATAATTATAATAACAACGATAATAATCGCAGCGATATTGAAGATCTCTCGGAAGAGACATCAACGGCCGCAACAGTTACAGCTGCGGCTGATTCCAGCGATCAAAGTGATAAAGTTAACCGCCCGCCAACAACAACAACAACAACAACAGCAACAACAACAAATCAGAAAAAGCCAAAACTAAGCAAGCTTGGCACTAAAAGCGTTGGACTCAAACGGTAAGAGAAATAAATATGAGAGAGAGAGAGAGAGAGAGAAAATATAAATAAAAATTAGAAATTATAAAACTCCAATAAGAACATAAATAAGAATATTATTTCTAATATATTTGTCTCTCTCTTACACACACACACACACACACACATTCACTTTTATAGCGTTTCATTTGGCTCATCGAAAGGCTCAATGGTTGAGACTTTAGTATTTGAGACGCCAACGCCGCTGTCGGAGCACGTGGAGCCAAGCTTTGGCTTTGATGCTGCCGATGCAACTGATTCTGCAGCAGCTAGCATACAATTGTCACAGTCGCAGTCGCAGCAGCACCATCAACAGCAGCAGCAACAGCAGACAGCATTAGCGACAGCACATTTACCGCTAGTTAACGGCAGTTACAATGACTATGCGAAAGTGAATATGGATGACAGCGGCATTGAAGTGCAAGAAGAGTAAGTAACAACAAATAAATAAATAAATAAATAATAAGAATAAGAATAAGAATTATGTTTTAATTAGCGCGCAAAAAGCAGCGCAGTTACAGCGCTGCTAAACGCAAAAAAGAGTAAGAGCGTAAGAGAGCAGCGTGATCAATTTTGCGTCTGCATGTAAAGCGCGGCTTGCGCAATTTCAGGCATGCATGCAAGTTAGAAAGAGATAGAATGAGCGAAAGAGAGTGTAAATGTGAATGTTAAGGAAGCATTGTGTGCGCGTCTGTGACGTCACAATGTGTTTCACACTTATTTATGTGTGCATTGCATGACGTTTGGCAATAAACAATAAAAAAAAAAAAATAACAAAAAGAAAAGAAAATGTAAAGAAAAACGAAGAAAACACAAAAAAAAAGCAGCGAAAATTAATTTGGAAAATTTGATTATATATATTTATGATGATTGCTTTGTCAGATTAATAGATGCCTTACGACCCGCTCACTCCTCTTCCCCTGCATCGTCTTTTTTTTGGCTGTAACATAAAAATTAATGTTAATTCAATTATAGATAATGAGTTTTTGGTTTTTTTTTTTTGGTGTGTTTTTTATGTATCACACATAATTCGCCAGAGACTTTTGTATCGTTTAATTATCAAAGGGAAAAAACAAAGCAAGTAGCAGAAAGTGAAAGAGAGAGAGAGAAAAAGATGACTATAGAAAAGTTGTAAATTAACAACATGAAAAACTCTTTTTCTTTTTATATCTATACACTTACAGAGTGTATAAATTAATTTTGACTAGAAGTCTGTAACTTCCAGAAAGAGGCGTGGCAGACTACTTTATAAAGTATATTTTTACTTGATCAGTCTGTATGTCTGTCCCTCTGTCTCTTTTGAAACTTTGTATACATGCTTCCTATGCCCATAAATCGTAATCAGCCGAATCCGAGAACTATAACATATAGCTGCCATAGGACCAATCTGTCGAATATGTAGTTTTTTATTTGTTTCTTTAGCTATACGGCTGAAACTTAAAGGATTTAAGTCTAGTAACGAATTATATGTCTCACATAAATTTGGTCCAAATCGGACAACTATGTCATATAGCTGCCATAGGAACAATCATTGGAAATTTGAGTTTTTGTATGAAAAACTTTTTTGTTTGCTTAGCTATGCATCTCAAATTGACAAGATTTAAATTTAGGGATAATCCATGGATGTCTTTTAAATTTGATTCGAATCTGACAACTATATCATATAGCTGCCATAGGAAGGATCAGTCAAAAATTGAGTTTTTGTATGAAAAACTTTTTTGTTTGTTAAGATATACGACTGAAACTTACAAGATGTAAGTTTAGTGGCGATTTTTATGACTCATATAAATTTAATGTTAATCGGACAACTATAACATATACTAGCTGCCATAGGAATAATCGCTAAAAAAAATTGAAAAAGTTTTGCTGCAAAGTGTAGAGTATAAAATCTTCGTCTTACAGAAATTAACTTTGATTACACTTGTTGTTTTTTTTTTATATATATATATATTTTTTTATTAGATTTTCATTAAATTTTATTGTTGCAACGTGAGAGAAAGCTTGCTCCAGTTGTTTGCTGCATGCAGCATACTTCCTGTGGCGACTTTGTAATTTAATTGTAAACTTTGCTTAACTTACATAGCTCATCATCATCATCATCATCATCATCATCATCATCATCATCATCATCATCATTATTATCTGTGATCTGTGTTGTAAGCTCTAAGCATAAAAGTTAATGAACTCTTTGTACTTAATTTTTCAACTGCTGCTTTTGTTGCTGTTGCTGTTGTTGCTTCTTCTTCTTCATACGTACATATATATATAGGAAGGCCTACTTTTAGCTCTATTGAAAATATATAATGAAAGCAGCAGCTGACAAAATAAACAAAAAATAGCGGGAAAGAGAGAGAGAGAGAAACTAAATCAGAATAATGAGTTTTTTTTTTTGGGCAGCTTTCACTTTTTTTTTTTTTTTTTTTTGGTGCCAAGCCAAAGTCTAAGCCTAAAAAGCCTTAGTACAAATACAAACACACACACAGACACATACACTTGCATGCCAAATTGCATGCAATGAACTCTCTATTCTCTCTCTCTCTCTCTCTCTCTCTCTTACTCTCTCACACTCACTATATATTGCAACCCCTGCTTTAAATCGATAATTACAATTTTTTTTGGCAGACTTTTCAAAACTTCAATTTTGCAATAAAAACAAAACTCACACACACACACACACATACACATACACAGTCAGGCAGTCAAGCATGTACATTCACCTCAGCCAATACACAAACCACAAAGAGCGCAGAGATAGCAGCATCGGCAGCGTCGGCAGCGACAGCAGCAGGATGCGAATGCTCGCTCTGTTTACCAAACTTGAAGTTGTTCTCTCTTTAGCTTGCTTGCTATCTCGCTTGCACGCTTGCTGAGCCAGCAGTAGAACTTTCAAAACTTCAATTGAAGTTGCTGTCGCTGTGTCGCTGTGTCTCTGCGCCGGCGCTGCAGTTTGTATATGCGCAGCAGCAGCGACGACGGCGACAGCAGCAGCAGCAGCAGTAGCAGTAAGCTTTGCTGTTGAATACCGTTAAACAGCGCAGCGCCGTTGCCGTCGCTGTTGTCGCTGTCATTTTTATTACATAATGCTTTGTCGTTTTGCCTGTCGCTGTATGTGTATGTGTGTGTGTGTGTGTGTGAATGTGTGTGTTTGCATTTTTAAAGCATAATGTAGGTCAACTCCATTTGGTGGTTGTTGACCCACATCTTTTTTTTTTTTTTTTTGGCGCTGTCTCTTTTTTTTTATATATATGCGCGCGTCTGTCTGTCTGTCTATCTGTGCGTGTGTGTGTGTGTGTGGGTGTGGCACAATTATTAGACACACGCAATGCCCACACATAGCAATTAAGTTTTGTCGCTGCCGTCGGTGCTGCTGCTGCTGTTACTAAGCTGCACATCGATAGTTTAAAACGCGCCTTGACAATATACATATATTGTTATCGATAACACGCCAACTATGAGCAGTGCTGCCAAGTTTATTTCTGTTGCGTTTTAAAGTTAGCGCGCGGCAAAAACAAATTATTTTATTGACCTTTACACACTCGCTCTCTCTCTCTCTCACTCACTCACTCTCACTCTGTCATCTACTGTTATAAGCTTTAATTTTGCCGATTCTATGCTTTAAGCGCAACGTGTGTGATGTCATCGCCGAACGCTCCACTTGCTACACATAGTAGCAGCAGCAGCAGCAGCAGAACTTTCTTTATTTTATTTTTTGTTTTTTTGTGCTTTAAAATCTACAGTTAGCAACAACAACAAAGAGAAGCAGCAGCAGCAGCACAATGAAAAAGCACAATAAGAAAATTATCGATTATATTTATAAGATGATAGATGATGAGCGACTGTTTGAAGGGAGTGGCAAGTGAAGGGAGTGGGGAGTGGCAAGAGGGAAGTGTAAGATGAGGTGTGGTGTGGTGTGAGGTGAGGTGAAATGATGATGAGCTAGAGTGAGAGGAAGAAAGAAGAGAGAGAGAGGAATAGAGAAGAAGAAATAGAAGCAAGAGAGGTAGGAGAAGAGCAAGAAAAAGAGGGGAGTGGAGAGTGAAGAGAGAAAGGTAAAAAAGATAAGATCATCATAGAGGTAGCGATGAGGAGTGAAGGAGGGGAGGGGAGGGAGGAGTGTGTGAGAGAGAGAGAGGTAGAAACAAAGATGCAAGAAGAAGAAGAGTAGGAGGGAAAAAAGATAAGGTGAAGAGTGAGAGAAAGAGAGAGAGAGAGGCAGAGAGAGAACGTAAGCAGTTGAAGCGTTGCCATTGTGCTGCTTGTTTTCTTTTTGTAGTGCAATGAAGAACATGAAGTGTGGTGGGATGGGGTGTGGGGAAATGAGCTAAGGTAAGGCAAGAGGTCAGGTGTTGAATGATGATGCTGCTGCTGTTGCTGTTGTTGCTGCTAGGCGAATGCTACTGCTTGCTGTAGTTGTACTTGCAGACTGCATGCAGCGCTGCTTAATGTAGTTGAACAACAGCTGACATCTCTGCTGCCAGCACGTCTGCTGCTGCTGCATTGAGAGCACATTTAAGTGGGCAGCGCAGGGCAGCGCGGACAGCGGACAGTGAAGCAATATAAGATTTTTTTCTTAATCACTTTTCAAGTGAATGTCTTGAAATTTGAGCAGTTTGCACTTACACACACACTCCCTCTCTCTCTCTCTCTCTCTCTCTATGTATGTGTATTGTGAAAGTATGATATGTTATATAGTATTTGAACTGTCTGTCAAGTCGATTGATTTTCCGGTACATGGCACTTGACATGCATAACAACAGCAGCAGTAGCAGTAGCAGGAAACATCAGATACTGTCAGAGGAGTGAAAGGGAAGGGAATGGAGGTTGCGCCATTGTCACATGGCATGGCATGGCATGTAATGTTAACGGTAATTGTGTGGCGCACACTGGTCAGCATACAATGTCTCAGTTCCACAGTCATTCATTCAGTCAGTCAGTCAGTCAGTCAGCCCTATTACCTACATACACACACACACACACAGACAGTCACACGCATACAAATAGCGGCTCGCTTTGTACGTGTGCTCTGAATAGTTTGTGGCGGCGGCGGCGACAACAATGACAACAATAGCAACAACAGCAAAAAGAAGAAGAAGCAGCAGCAGCAGCAGAATGAAACGTTCTCAATTGTCATCAGCAGCAGCAGCAACGGGCAGCAGCAGCAGCAGAGCAGAGCAGCAAGCTCAGCAGTCAGCGGGGCGACACTGTTGTATATGGCAACCCTGTTTATTAACTGTCAAGCAGTGCTCCATAACCAACCCCTCCCCCCACTCCCCTCCCCCTCCCCTTATCTATGCACACTCGCACTTACATTTTGCGCTGCCATTTCAAATTTTATTACATTTTACCGTTGCTCTCTTCCATCCGCACTCTCTCTTCTTTTGCCTACAGCAAGGCAAACGCGCGCGCTCGCTCTCTCTTCTCTTTCTCTCTCACTCGCTCGCTCTGCAGCAGCCCCCAAGCAGCACAGTCACAAGCAGACGTCGTACAAAACGTTTTCCATTTATCAGTCAGCTTCCACAGCAGCAGCAGCAGTTCTTCAACAACAACAACAAAACAAATTTTTTTTTTTGTTTTTTTTTTATATAGTTACGTGTTTATGTTTCTTATGTTATTATTTTTATTTTTGTACGCCGCGCGCTGCCGTCATTGCCTTCCCTCTGCCCGCTGCCTGCTGCCTGCTGCCCTCTGCCCGCTGCCTGCTGCCTGCTGCTCTCTGTCTGCTGCCCTCTGCCCGCTGCTTTAATGTTATACACGCAAAAGAGCAAGAGTAGACGCGTGAGAGAGAGAGAGAGATTGAATGCCGCGCTCTCTCACATTTTCTATGTGTCTGCTGTTGTTGGCGCGCTCACTCGCTCACTTGCACGCTCTTTGACTTAACATTACTTTGCATTTTTGTGAGTGCGCAAAAAAAAAGTGATGTCATGTTTGTTGGTTTAACAGCGTTGCCAGATGGTTGCGCATTTTCATACATTTTGTTTTGTTTTGTTTTGTTTGTTTTTGTTATTTTACAATGTGCGTTGCTGCTGCTGCTGTTGTTATTGCGCATCACAAGCATCACAAATAATAAAAGGAAGAAAATAATAATGAGATGTGAAAAATCAAAAAAAAAAAAAAAAATGGAAAATTGAAAATGAAATAATATAAAAACGACGACGCAAAAAGCAGCAATTGGCGCAGTTTGTTGGCCCCCAACAGTAGTCGCAGATTATTGTTATTCTTCTTCTTGTTGTTATTGTTGTTGTTATTGCAACAGCTGCCAAATATCTCAAATTGCCGCCTTTTGTATATGTTTTTTTTTTCTTTCTTTCTTTCTTTCTTGCCTTTTAGCCAGAAACATTTTTGCGCGCACTTTTTTTTTTTTTTTTTTTTTGTTCTTTTTATTTATTGTTTGCTCAACTCTTTTGTTTCCGGCTGCTAGAAAAATTTTGAAATAGTTGAGAAAAAATATACATAAATCAATAGCAATTATTGAGATTTTTTTTTTCTTTTTCTTTTGCTTTTATTTTTATTTTATTGTTTTGTATTTTACTTTATCAAACATAGCAAAGTGTCGATCGATGTTGTAAAAAATTGTTTGTTCAACAAAGCTTTGTCATAAACAGTTTGCATTATCAGTTCAAAGTTTTTGCAATAGTTTTGTAACATTTATCAAATGTAACTGTATTTTATTTCTTTAACTAATATATAATATGAAAAAAAATTAGTAATATTTATTTTACATTTTTTTTTTTAATTTTAAAAAATTTTTACAGTGTCAAAAATGAAATACAGTCGAGTCTCGATAATTCGAAATGGCACGGGGATTATATTTTTTACGAATTATGAAGTATTTCGAATTATTTTTTAATTATTTATTGAATTTTTTTTTTCATGGGAACAGAAATGTTTACAAATTAATGAGAATTTCGAATTAACGGCGTACGAATTATCGCGACTCGACTGTATATATAAAAAAAATATAAATATTTATTTTCAATTTATTTTTTTTGTATTTTTTAACAATTTTAAACTTTTAAGAAATTTTGTAAATTATTTTTTTTTTTTTATTTTTTTTTTTTATAGCAATTTTTGTAAATTTAATAAATTTTTTTTTAAATTTATAACATTTTTTTTAAATGTATAAAAAAAATTGTTTTTAAATTTATAAAATTTTTTTTTTTTATAAATTTTTATCAGTTAATTATATATTTAAAATTTTTGACTTAATATAGAAAAAAATATAAAAAAAAAAAAAATATTTTTTCTTCAAATATAAAAAAGAAAATGTACAGTTTTTGATGAATTTCTAAAAAATGTTGTGCATTTTTTTTAAATTTTATTTTTCTATTGCTTAAAATTGCTTAACAAAGTAAATAAACAATTTGCAGCAGGTGGCAACGCTAGCGTTTGAACTTCACTGAGAGCATTGTGCTGTTACTCTCTTTTGCTTTGCGCTCTTTATCTCTCTTTCTCTCTCTCTCTCTCTGTGTGTTAGTTGGCGGCTCAATAGCGCGCGCTCCTGCAAACATTTTAATATGAGCGCCCGTATATGCGAGTGCTGCCTGTGTATGTGTGTGTGTGTGTGTGTAGAGTATCTTTTACTTTTTAGCAGCAAGCTTGCAAGTTTAGCTAGGCAAACGCAACGACAACGCCAAACAGCCAACAACAAACGAGAAAAAAAAAATAAAATACTACGTGCGGGGCGCTCGGAAATTGCCTTCATCAAAAAGTTTACTGTGTGTGTTATTTTATTTTATTTTATTTTTTTTTTTTGGATTTTTTTCGGTGTGTAGTAGTAATTGTTGTTGTTGTATTTTTTTGTTATTATTATTATTTTTTTTTTAAATTAATATTGTGTGTGTGTGTTACGCTTTGTTGTTGTTGTTGTTGTTCTTTCTTTTTTATTTAATTTTTTTTTTGTTGTTGTTGTTTTTGGTGTTTTCAACCCCAGCAGCAATAGCAGCGGGCAGTCGCGATATAGCAGCAGCAGCAGCTGAAGCTAAAGCTAATAGCAAAAAAAAAAAAAAAAAAGCTAAAGAACAGAAACGCGTTCGTCGGTCGAGAGTCGTTTGAGAGACAAGCAGACAAACGGACCGATGACGGACACGATAAATAATTATTAAACGAAAATAATAATAAATAAAATAAAATAAAATATAAAATTAAAAGAAAAACAACGTTTGGCCAAACGGTGGTCGCTTGAAGTAAAACGCGCGTAGAAATCAAAGCAAAAGAAAAAGAAAAAGAAAATAAAAAATAAATATTTTCAATAGCAGCAGCAAATAGCAGCAGCAAATCGCAGTCGCAATCGCAATCGCAGTCGCAGTCGAAGAAGCAGCTGTTGAAATTGAAATTGCTGGCGTCAAGTGCGTGAAATTAATTGTTAAACAAATTTAAATGCCAAAAGTGACAATTTAATTTTTGTTTTTATTGCTACTTTTTTTTTTATCTATTTATTTATTTTTTAATTTAATTTAATTTTTTTTTGCATTTTTTTTTTTTGCTATATTATAAAACAAGACAAAAATATCAAGCGAACGAATGTGAACAACAATAGAAAAAGTAACAACAACAACAACAACAACAATTGCAAAAGTCAATCGTGCGTGCCAAAGAGGGACACTAACACATACAAACATACACACACATACATATATATAAAAGGCATATGCAAGCAGAGCAGCAGGCAGCGCAGCAGGCAAAGCAGAGCAGCCAGTGCAAGTGGTTGGTGTATTGGCTCATAGAAAAAGTGTCATGAAAGAGTGAGAGAGGGAGAGCAGCGGTGTGTGTGTGTGTGTGTGTGAGCGCCTGTTGTGAGAGTGAGTGAATGTTAATATGCTGAAGAGTTTAAGCAGCGGGGGTGGGTTGCATGTTTTGGCACTCGCTAACAACTCCCACAACACCAACACACACACACACACACACATGCATACTCACACTCACATGTAGTGTTGGTAAATGCTTCGTCATGTTCGTGCAGTGAAAATATTTTGTTTTTTTTTAATGGCAGGCAAAATATTTTTTTTTTTGTTTTTAAATATCAAAAACTATGTGAAAGTAATTTATATTGTGATGATTTTTGCCTGCTGCTGTTGCTGCTGCTGCTGCTCATTAAAACAAATACAGATACACGTACATAGTAATGTTACGCTTTGCCAGTTGCTGCTACTGTTGTTCGTTTTGTTATTTTTTTTTGTTTTTATTGTTGTCCATGGTGGGATGCGCGCAGTGAGTTCATCGCAAAAAATAATACACACGAGTCCGATTTGCCAACACACACACGCACACTAACAACGTCCCTTAGCTCCACACACACCCGCAAGCTCTTACTCGCTCTCTCACTCGTGGCCTCACATGCTAACACACTCTCTCTCTCTCTCACACTGCTGCCAGCTCAGCTCACCTCTCGCATAACCTACAGCGCAGCTATTGCCGCTGCCGTCACCGTCAACGTCGCTGTCGTCGTCATCGGCCACTTCACCACCCCATTTGCCACTCCCCACACGCTGACGCCCGTTCGTACATTTCGTTCGTTCGTACTCTCACACTTTTGCGCGCGCTCGCTCTTTGCTTTTGCTCTCACTTGCCTCGCTCTCACTGCCTCGCGCTCTCTCTCTCTCTCTCTCTCTCTGTCGTTCTAGCACAGCACACTGTGCTAATGCTCTGTGAACGCAATTAAAATATACACTACTGCCGCTGCTGCTGCCTCTGCTGCCGCCGCCTAGCAAAACGGCAAGCACAAGTGTATGCGTGGTCTGTGCTCTGTGCTCTGTGTGTGTGTGTGTGTGCACTGTGCGTACTATATGAGAAATTTGCTGCTGCTGGCGGCTTTTGCCTTATTTTAATACAATTTTATACAGTGTGCAACAGTGTGCGTTAAAAATTATTGTGCCTTGTTTGTACATAAATTATAGACATAGCTTTAAGTTTAGACGCGCTCAGTGTTCGACATTCTTATTTCTATATATAAAACTATACATATATATATATATATATATATATATATATATATGTGTGTGTGTATATGTTCTAATATAGCCATGTGATCGCATACATTTGAACATGTCTGTGTTTTGTAGCTGTAAGCTAAATGCCGACTATGAAGATGTATGGCAGCCAATTGCAGCAGTCGCCGCAGCAGAGACAGCAGCAGCAGCAGCGCAATGCAAAAAATGGGCAAAAATTGAAAACAAAAAAACATGAAAAAGAAATGCATACAAAATATATTGCGCGCTCTTCAATCTATAGATTATTATTATTATTATTATTATTTTTGTTGCTGCTGCTGTTTGACGTCAAGTGCAAAGCGCAAAAGGAAATGTTGAGCAACAACAACAACAAACAGCAAAAATGAGAAAAAATATTCAATTAAAATTTCATTTCAACTGTTAATTTAATTTTTTTTTTTTTTCATTTTTGCTGCTCAGCGTGCTGCGGGTGGGGCACATAGACAACATCATCTCAGCAAGTCGCATTTGTTGTTGTTGTTGTTGTTGTTGTAATTTGTTGTTAAATTAATTACGCGCGCGCTGCGCTGCTGCTGCTGCTGCTGCTGCTGCTGCGTAATGTGTGACGCGATTTTCATAGCTAATTGAAAAGTTCGCTGCGTTTGCTGGCGCTGCTGCTGCTGCTGCTGCTGCTAGCTGCTGCTAGCTGCTGGATGCGCTCATCGCTTACACACACACACAGTAAGAGAGAAAGAGATAGAGCGCATTATACATATGCAAGCAAGCAAAAGGAGTTGAAGAAGTGCTTAACACCACTGCCCGCCCACACATGCAGACAAAAGCTGACTGCTGCAACAAGTTTGCCTTGTACTTGTTAAAGGAAGTTTGACACTTTGACAAAAAAAAAAAAACACTTGAAAACTTGTTTTCTTACAACATTTTTGTGCGTCTCACTTCTGACATCTGACATCTGCTGTCTGTCGTTTGTCGTCTATTGTCTGCTTTGTCTTCCATCTCTGTCTAGTTGTATTAAGATTGTTACAATTCTTGTTATTGTTATTGTTGTTGTTATTGTTATTGTCTCATTCGCATATCAATTTCGGCACATGACGTAATCTTCACATGTTCAACAAGCTGACAACAACAACAACAACGAACGAATGAGCAGCAGCAGCAGAAGCAGCAGCAAGCTAGCTAACAGCTAGCTAAAACTACATAGACATTAAATTTATGAAGTGTATTTGAAGTGTAAACAGATAAAAATCGCTGACGAAATCGTTTCGATTCGTAATTTTTTTTCTTACTCTTTGCTGCCTGCTATTTGATTATGTTTTTTTTTTTTGTTAAGTCGTTAAGTCTATGAGCTGAAAATACAAAGCCTAGAAGCTTTAAAAAAAAAAAAAAAAAAAAACAGCAACAAATACAAAAGATCTGTTAGCATAGAGAGTAATGGCAGAGGGAGTGAGTAGAGAGGAGGGAGTGAGTAGAGAGAGGGAGTGAGTAGAGATAGAGAGAGATAAAGATAGAGAGAGAGAGAGAGAGAATGAGCTTGTAGAGAGACGAGCGATGAGAAGAAATAGTAGCAATACATAGATAGAAATCATGGTCAACAAACAGGCGCGAAGCCGTCAAACTAGAGCTTCAAACTTGGAGCTCACTGTCACGGCCAACAATCAAGAATAACAACAGCAATAACAACAACAGTAACAAGAATAAGAACAATAACAACAACAACGATAAGCAGGCAACAGCCAACTAGTTAATGCTAAGAATCATATCAATGCTTAACTTCAATTCTTCAAACTACAATCTACATTCTTTTACGCTCGACGCTCTACACTCTACACTCTTCATGCTTCATTTATTCAACATGCTTCATTCTTCTGCACGCCTTATTCTTCAGCACACCTTATACCTCTACACTTCCCATTCACTCTTCACTCCTCTACATTTCCCATTCTTCTACACTCTTCACTCCTCTACACTTCCCATTCTTCTACACTCTTCACTCCTCTACACTTCTTATTCCTTTACACTCTTCACTCCTCTACACTTCCCATACTTCTACACTTGTTATTCTTCTAAACTCTTCACTTCTGCTATAAGCTTCATATCTCCAACCTCCTCCTCTACACTTCTCATGTCTCTACACTTCTCATGTCTCTACACTTCTCATGCCCCTAACACTTCTCATGCCTCTACACTTCTCATGCCTCTACACTTCTCATGCCTCTACACTTCTCTTTCTTCTAAAATCTTCATTCTTCTTGCAAACAAGCCAAAAATAGCTCGAATGAAAAACAGAAAAAGAAACAAGAACGAATTCTAACTCTTTTGTAAAGTATGAAAAGCAGTTAAGCTGAAGAATTAGAATAAGCAGTAGAAGAACTAACAGCAGAGTTTCTATCAAAACTAGCTGTAGAAGAATCACTTCAAAAAAAAAAGAGAAGGTTACAATCACTTTTTTTTTCCTTTTTTTTTTTGCACCTTTCTGCTGTTGCTTTGCTTTGTGCAAAATTTTATTTGTTAAAACTTTCAAAAATATGGCGAATTCTTTGACAATCTTCCTTTACTATTTCTAGTTCTACTTCTTTTTAATTTTATTGCTTTTTCTTTTATTCTTTCTTCTATTTCTTAAAATTTATGAGATTCTGATACTTCAATAATTGTATTGCTTCTATTTTTACTTAAATTATTAGTCTAAATCTTTTAAATTCTACTGATTCTTCTATAATTTTAATGCATTTTCTACAACTTCCACTTCTATTTTTTCTAAAAAAAATATATAAATTCTTCTACAGAATTCAGCTGAAACTTCTATGATTCTAAGACTTCTACTTCTTCTTCTTGAAATCTTCTTTAATTTATAAAAATATAAATCTTAGAAATCTTCATATAATTTTATTGCTTCTTCTTTATAAATTCTTCAGCCGATACTTCTATGATTCTAGGATAACTACTTTTATCTTTATCTTTTCTTCTACAGAATTCAGCTGAAACTTCTATGATTTTAAGACTTCTACTTCTACTTTTACTTCCACTTCTACTTCTTGAAATCTTCTTTAATTTATAATAATATAAATCTTAAAAATCTTCATATAATTTTATTGCTTCTTCTACAGAATTCAGCTGAAACTTCTATGATTCTAAGACTTCTACTTCTTCAATTTATCAAAAGTTTTGAATTCTTTTTTAATCTATATAAAAATAAATCTTAGAAATCTTCATATAATTTTATTGCTTCTTCTACAGAATTCAACCGAAACTTCTATGATTCTAAGACTTCTACTTCCACTTCTTCTTCTTGAAATCTTCTTTAATTTATGAAAATATAAATCTTAGAAATCTTCATATAATTTTATTGCTTCTTCTTTATAAATTCTTCTACAGAATTCAGCTGAAACTTCTATAATTTTAATATTATTACTTCGACTTCTACTTCTTATATTTATCAAAAGTTTTAAATTCTTCTTTAAAATATAAATCTTATGAATCTTCTATAATTTTATTCCTTTCTTTTTTTTTATTATTGAAGTTCTACTTTTATTTTGTTAATTCTACAAAATGAATTCTACAGATTTTTCCTACATAAACTTTATTTAACTTAATTTTAATGCTACAGTTTTTACTTCTTCTTCTTCTTCTTCCATTCATTTTCTACTTCTTCCCCTTCCCCCTTCTATTTCTGCATTATCTGTCGTTCTTCTAGTTTTTATTGCTCATTTTCTCAGTATCAGCGAAATTTATACTACAAAATTTTATAATAATTTCTTATTGAATCTTGGCAATTTTTTTGCTGCTGTTGCTGCTGCTGTAGTTGTTGCTGTTGTTGTTGTTGATTTCTGTGTTTTTACTTCTAATTCACAACTAGTTCAAGTGCAGCAGCGCACTTTAGACACGTTTTAACATGTTCGTGCTAAATTTGGCTTTAACCTTTAACTGTTTTTTTTTTTTAAATTTTTCTTTCTCGTTTCTCAATAATTTTTTTTTTTTTTTTTTGTAGTTATAGCTTGATATATGTGTCAAGTTGTAGTTAGCTATAAACTGTTTTTTTATAGCAAAAATATTTTGCTTTGCCATAAAATTTTATAGCAAATATATAATGTGCAAATATAAAAATAAAAAAAAAAAAAAATAATTTGTATTAATTATATGTGCGGCTGCTATAAATTTTTATAGCAAAGCTATATATATAAAAAATTGCTATAAATTTTTATAGCAAACTTTTTTTTTTTTTGAAAGCGAAAAAACAACATTACTTGAACTTGACAATAGTAAATAGGCGTGGCAAAAAATTAGGTTAATTTTTTTAAATGTCTTGAGATTTTTTTTGTTTTTTTTTTTTGCCGGCTGTCAATTTGCATTTGTAAAAGGCAAAAAAAAAAAAATTGTTATGAAATTTTTGCAATTGAAAATTGAAGTGAAAAGTTCAATTGGCAAATGAATTAATTTAATTGACATTGAAGACGTAACATCAAGTGGGTGTGGCGCGGGGGCTGTGAAGGAGACAGAGAGAGAGAGATAACTAGTAAAACGTGTTGGAATTCGCATCCGCTTCGACGTGTGACGCAGTTTTCATAGTTGAATTTTTACAGATTCAATGATTTGATTTGATTCATTTTCATTTTATTCGATCGATTGTTTGTGTATTGATGTTGCACTCATTGTTAATGATTTGTGAATGCAATGAATATTACATTATTCATTCATTCATTCAATCATTTTTATTGCTGATTTCTAGCAATTTGTCTATTTTTTTTTCTATTTTTCAATTTTTCAATTTCAATTTTATTTATTTTTTTTCATTTACAGATCGGAACGTTCGATTGTTCGTGTTTCAATCTATCAAAGCAGTCAACCACAACAGATTTGTCCGCCATCGGAATATACAACATTGTCAAGTTTTAATCTAGATAATCTAGATAATCAATTATTTAGTAGCTACAATTGTAATTTAGATTATACAACAGCAATGGCAACGGTCACAATGCAGCCCGGTGGCACTACCGGTGTTGTAGGTCTGGGGCCAGCATATGATAGACAGCAGAGGTGAGTCACGTACATATACGTATTTACCAATACTGGTTTAACAACACTAATATTACTAATATTACCGTATTTATACTGCTAAATAACATTGTTTACCAATACTAACTATGAGCCAACAATACTATTTACCAACACTGTTTACCAATACTGCTTACCAATACTGTATAACAAGACTTTTTACCAATACTGTTTAGTAATACTATTTACCAACATTGTTGACCAACACTTTTTACCAATACTGTTTAACAATACTATTACCCAACACTGTTTATCAATACTGTTGATCATCACAGTCTACCAATACTTTTTACCAACACTGTTTACTAAAACTGTTAAAGTTATTACTGTTGATCATCACTGTTTACCAACACTGTTTAATAATACTTTTTGCCAATAATGTTGATCATCACTGTTTACCAATACTATTTATCAATACTGTTTAGCAATACTAATTTACTAACATTGTTTAACAATACTGTTTACCAACACTGTTTAACAAGACTTTTTACCAACACTTTTTACCAATACTGTTTAGTAATACTTTGTACCAATACTGTTTAGCAATACTATTTACCAACATTGTTTACCAACACTGTTTATCAGTATTGTTTAGTAATACTTTTTACCAACACTGTTTACCAATACTGTTTAACAACATTGTTGACCAACACTATTTACCAATACTGATTAACAAGACTATTTACCAACATTGTTTATCAATACTGTTCATCATCACTGTTTACCAATACAGTTTACCAACACTGTTTACAAACACACTGCTTACAAATGCCGTTTACTAACATTGTTTACCAACACTATTCACCAACCAGTTAAGATTATTACTATTATTATGTTTTACCAACACTATGGATCATCACTGTTTATACTGACATCCACTACTGTTTACCAACACTATGGATCATCACTGTTTATACTGACATCCACTACTGTTTACCAATACTGTTTTTCAACCATATTTACCAACACTGTTTACCAACACTTACGATTTTTTTTTTTAGTATTAATTTACTGTTTACCAAGAATCGTGTTTATCAACACTAATTTCATACATTTTACAGCACTGATTCCGGCTGGGATAATCCATTTCGTCCTGGCGGCGATCTATCCAGAGAGGCTGATGAAATTGTTAGCATGATACGTGGTAAGTTTTCTCTATTTAGCTCTTTCTCTTTCTCTCTTACTCATAGTCTTTCTCTTTTTCTCTTACTGCTGCTACAGGTGGCATACCCATCACGCCCACAGAAGATCGTACAATAGGCAATGGCAACGCACAGCATGGCGATGATAATTGTAATGGAGCGAATACTGCAATAGGCGAGAGTGTGACCAAAACAAATGTAAGCAAACTCTGCTCTCTCTCTCTCTGCTCTCTCACTCTCTCTCTCTCTCTGCTCTCTCACTCTCTCTCTCTCTGCTGTCACTCTTCGTCAATCTCAATTGCTTGCTCATGTCTATCAAGCAAAACTGTGCATAAAGCTAAGCTCAGCTTAAAACTGCGCTTTAAAGTTTTGAGCAGCGTGACAATAGCTGCATGCTATGTCACTACTAAGCTATAGTCTGCTGGAGAAGTTTGCAGAGCGTGGCATTGGCAGTAGGACAACTTGTCAGCTACTCTTAGTGAAGAGCGCATCAGTGCTCACTGACAATTGCTCGCTGCTATAGCACACATATTTGAACTTTTGCGCAAGTTATGAATGCTTTACAACTACAAAGAAAATTAGTCATCAAGTCTATGATTTATACATGTGACAAAAGCTGTTTGCTATGCAACTCATATATAATGTGTGTGTGTGTGTGTGTGTGTGTGTATGTGTGTGAGAGTGAGAGAAGAGTGTGAAGAGTATGTCATTAGCAGAGAGACGACGCCCACTAGTGAGCGCCTATGCTCACTGACATTTGCTCGCTGCCATATCACACATATTTTAACTTTTGCGCAAGTTGTGAATCCTTACAACTATAAAGAAAATTAGTCATCAAGTATATGATTTACACATATGACAAAAGCTGTTTGCTATGCAACTCATATATAATGTGTGTGTGTGTGCGTGAGAGTGAGAGTGAGAGAAGAGTGTGAAGAGTATGTCATTAGCAGAGAGACGACGCCCACTAGTGAGCGCCTGTGCTCACTGACATTTGCTCGCTGCTATACAAACAAATCATTAATTCGTTATTTTTATTTTTTTGACAGCTCTCACAGAATCAAGCGACAGCACAAAATGGTACAAATTCCCACGGCAGCAAAGGCGTCAGCTCAACAGCTGGCGGCACAGGTGGAGCAACAGCAGCAGCTGGTGGCGGTGGCGGAGGTGGAGCAGCAGCTGGAAAGGGAGATAGCAATAATGGTGTCACTTCTCTGGCTCAAGTCTCAAAGCAAGTGGTGCCCGGACCAACTTCGGCTAGTCACGTGGTCATCGATGAGAAGAAGAGCAAGAAAAAGGGATGCTGTGTGCTGCAATAATCAATGGGAGTGAAAAAGATAGAGAGAAAGCGGCAACAACAACGACAAACAGCAGCAGCAGCAGCGGCAACAACAACAACAACAAATTGAAAATCAGAGACATCAGAGCAAAAGAGAACGAAAAAAAAGAAAAATGAAAGAGCGAAAAAAAAAAAATTGCATAGCGATCACTGGCAACAAAAGCAGCAAAAGGAAATGCAAGCAGCAAAAGGGGGGAAGGGGGAAAGAGATACGCAAAAGGGGGGCGGGGGGTTAGCGTAGACTATTTAAAATTAATGTAAAAAAAAAAAAACAAAAAACAAAACAAAGAAACACAAATACACCGACAAAAAAAAAACAAAAACAAAATACAAAATACGCAGCTAAAAATCGCTTTAAAAAAAAAACGGCTAAAAAAAACAAAAACAAAATGTAAAGCTCTCTGAAATATGAACATGAACATAAAACAGCTATTGCCATCTCGCTTGCTCTAACACATTGTCAATGTAAACAAAATGTTATTTGACTGTTGTTGTTGTTGTTGTTGTTGTTGCTCGCTATTGTTCTGTCTCTGTCTAACACACGTTTGCGTGCGCACCAAGCAAAATTTTGCAAAAAAAAAAAACAGAAAATAAGTAAAAAAAAAGTTTATGAAAAAAAAACAAAAAAACAAGCAAAAAAAAAAAAAAAATTGTAACTATTGAGATATATGCGAGATATATATATATATATATATATATATATATATTGATCGTATATATAAATATATAAAATTATGTATTTTGTTAGTCTGCATATATATATATATATATATATATATAATTTCCTTCGATATATATATATAAAACCTTTTTTTTTTTGTAATGTGACTCGACTTTATATATATACAAACATAACATAAAATACATGCACATATATATATATATGTATATACATATATATATATGTACAGTATATATATATATATATATAAATATATATTTTTTTTCGTATTTGTAAAATTTAGTGCCGCTTTTTTAAAGTGAAACAAATTTAAAAAGTCGACGACAAAGAGAAAAGAAAAACAAAAAACAAAATTTTTGCCTGCATGCATAAAAAAAAAGAAAAAAAAAAACAAAATGTATTTATTTTTTATTTATATGAACGATGAAAAAAAACAAAAACGTAAAGAAATTAAATTAAATGTTAAAAAAAAAAACAAAACCTTAAACAAAATATACAAAAAATATTTACACACCAAACACACATAAAAAAAATATATATAAATATATATCACACACACACACACACATATATATATACATATATACACACACACACACATACATATAGCTGAAATGCAATTTGCATTTTTTTTTTGTATTGTAAAAGCAATGAAAACAAAAGTAAAAAAAAAACAAAAAATCTAAAATTTAAAAACAGAAATTTTTCGTTTAGTGCTACGAATATTTTTTGATATATTTCTGGTATATATATATTTTTTTTTTTTTTGTATTTTTTATGGTATATTTTTGGATAGTTTTTTCTTTTTTTTTATTTATTTTTGTTGTTGTCACGCATGAATTACGCACACACACACACAGACAGACACACACACATATATACAGAGAGAATGTTGCCAGCGCGCTTTTTTTTTTTTTTTGGGGCAATAGATGCAAAAATCACTGTAAAATTCACTTGATTTTTCATGTGGTTTTCATGTGATTTTTGTTGACTTTTCTCTTTCAACTGTGCAACAACAAGAACAACAACAATACAAAACAATACACTTGCTATCTCGCTCTTACAGCTAACAGCTATGAAACTTGAATTGCTGCTAAACCAAATAGAAAAAAAAAATAATAATAAACACACACACACACACACACATAGACAGACAGACAGTCGTAGCATTAATTTTGTGCTGCATTTGATAATTGTAATAATAATAATAAAAAAAAAAATTAATTAAAATTAAAAAAATAAATTAATAAAAAAAAATAATATATATATAAAATAGCAACGCCCCGAAAAAAAAAAATTAAATTATGTGCTAATTAAATTTCTCGAATAAAACTAAAAAAAAACTCCAAAAAAAAGCTAAAAATTATATAGAAATTATATATACCACACAACTTCAAAAGCAAATCAAAAAAAATTACAAAAAATCCAAGAACTTAAATCAATATTTAATATTGTATATTTCCGATTCCCAACAGCAACAACAACAACAACAAAAAAGAAAATGTTAAGTTATTGTATAAATCCTAAAAAATTAAAAACTAAAAAAAAAACAAAAATGAAATTAATAAGAAACAAACAAAAAAAAAAAAACAATAAAAAGAAAAGAAAAATAAATTTTTTTGTTACATTTATTTTTTTTCTGTAGTATAATTTTCAGCATATCAAGCGCTAAAAAAAAAAAAAATTATTGCAGACCTTGCAGCGTATAAGAAAATTTTCTGTTTAAAATTGCAAAAAATTATTAGCGTGAAATATTTAAATTGTACTGAAAAGCAATGAAATTTATGAAATAACTTTTCATTCTAGTCTAAAAAGTTAGTGATGCCCAATTTTAAACATTAAGCGTAAGCAAAGTGAGCTTAGTAGTGTAATCTAGCTATAAAAAGCTAATTACGCAGCACTGTCTGCTACGCACACGCACACTCTGCTAAATCTTGCTGCGCTTTGTTACTTTTTTCGTCTCTTTTTGCTGCTCTGTCGCTGTCGCTTAAGCGCTGCTGCTTACAGCCTGTCGGTCAACAGGTATGACGCAGCACGCAGCAGAAGCAGCTCTCAATTAATTGACGTCACCTTTGCTCTCTTAAGTTGAACGCGCACTCACACTGCGCTTGCCTACATGACGGCGCAGAATTATGCTGTAAATTAACAGAGTAAGAAACTTAACAGAGCTCTGTTAAGAGTTAACAGCTGATCGATGCACACATAACATATGTATGTAAATGCAATGTGTAAGTTTTTCAATATGGCGCTGGGCATAATTAGCACATTATTGTTTTGGCATTTTTTGGTATTTTTATGTGTCAATCGGTTAATTAGCGGCGTAGTTAATATTAGCATGTGCTTAGAATATCGAAAGGACATGGATTTTATATATATATATGTATGTTGCTTTTATATATATATGTTGTATAAGTAAGAAAAGCATTGAGCAAAAGTCCTGCATTGCATGTAAATCTTTCTCTCTCTTTCTCTGTCACACGCGCTCAGCTGTCAGTTGACATATCGCGATCGTAAGGAAAGTTGCATTTGCGCAGCAATTTTCGTGTGAAATGCAAATAAATAAACATATTTATCTCTGTAAATATTGATAATTACAGACTTTGTTGTGTATATGTTGCAAAGTATATGATAAACGAGTTATTAATACTGTTGGGAGCAAAATAAAGACTATGATTTCGCCTTTGAAACACGCCTGTCACGTAATTATTATCTGCTTCGCTTTCGCCTTTTCCTTCGTCGCCGCTGCCGTTCCACAGTCACTGCTAACGTCGACGTCTCTAGAGTAAAGCCACTGCCGTTGCCGTCGCCGTCGCCACATTTCGTTAGACTTGCGGCGTAATATGAGCAAGCGAGACAAAGATAGTGAGAGACAAATTGCATAAAAATGAAAACTGTTTGCAAGCTGCGCTGCGTGTTTGTGTGTGTGTCTGTGCGTGTCGGTGCAGGCGGAAGGGAAGGCAATAAAATGCTTTGGGAGCAAACTGTGCGGAAAAAACTGCAACAGTGCAAAACAATGAAACAAAACAAAAATATGGCGGACAAAAAAAAAAAAATAAAAGCAATGATAACGCGACATGTCACAACTTGACGAATTTCGTATGCGCTTACGATAGAAAACTCTTGCTATCTCTTTCTCACACACACACACACATACTTAACGGCTTTATGCATCGACTAGTCAAAGGACTTTGTATACTCTAACTTTGCTCTTACAGTGCTTAGAAACATGCAACATTAGCTAAAATGACATAAAACTAAAAACTTGAACACTGCGCGAAATAAGCAGCGATTTATAAAAGTTAAAAGCGCGACTTATTTCTAGTGTATGCTAAAATGCACTGCACAAAATTTCGCACAAATATATAAAAAAAGAAATAATTGTAAATTTTTTTTTAAAAATTCTCAAAATTTTTAAAAAATTTTATTGTTTTTTTTTTTAATTTTTTTTTAGTTACGTTTTTTTTTGCAGTGTAGTGAAAAAAGTGAAGTTTACTTATTTCTAGTGTATGCTAAAATGCACTGCACGAAATTTCGCACAAATATATAAAAAAAAAGAAATAATTGTAACATTTTTTAAAAAATTTCATTGGTTTTTTTTTTTAAATTTTTTTAGTTACGTTTTTTTTTTGCAGTGTAGTGAAAAAAAAGTGAAGTTTAAGGGAATATTCAGTGTAAGCGCAAGATAAACACGACCCCAGGGAGCTTTGGCTGCAACTTTCGCGCTGCCAGTGTCAACTGCGGGTATGTGTGTGCGTGTGTTTGTGTGTGTGTGTGTGTGTGTGTGTGTGTAAATAAACAAACGCATATGGCAAGCACACACATACAGACAGCCGTTGGCCATGTTTAAAAGCGTGCAACATGGAACTGCAGAAACAACAGGACAAAAAAAAAATAAAAAAAATTAAAAAAAAAAACAAGAGGAACAATAACAAATGCTACTGCGGTCTTGCCTACGCTCAACGTCATTCACACATGGTGTGTGAAAGAGACAAAAAGAGAGAGAGAGAGAGAGAGAGAGAGTCGACTCAACGGTAGACACGTTGACTTTGCGCCATATTCACTGGGAAAAGTTGATCCTTTTGGCAAGCCCCAAAAACCGAACCTGGACGTTTTCCCCCCCCCCCCCCCCCAAAAAAAAAAACTGGTAACGCCCACAAAATTTTCAGGCACAGCCGCCCATTTGCTACCACATTGTCCGCGTCCGTTGTGGCAATATGTGTGTGTGTGTGTGTGTGTGTCCCATCAGAAAACTGTAATTCCAGCCAAATAAACGAATGGCGAAACGCACAACAAAAGCCAAAAAAATAAATAAAAAAAATAAAAAATAATAATAAAAACAAGAAGAACGACAACAACAAAATGATGAAAGATGAAGGCGCAAACAAAATGAAAAACAACAGAAAAATATTGTAAAAAATATTTATGAAATATACACAAATTGTTTATGAAGTAAAACCGCAAACATTTCGCTACGTTAAGTCTCCAAGCCAAGCGACAGCGTACAAAACCGCCAGAAAAGCAACAAGAAAAAGAAAAAGAAGAAAAACCAAAAAAAAAAAAAAACATTGCTGAAATTTTAATATGCAATTTTTTTTTTCTTTTATTTTTCTTGCTCTATATGAAAACCGAGAATTTTCAATTTAAACTTTTATCAGCTTATCGAAACTTTGTTTGTTTTTTTTATTTTTTTTTGGTTTTTCATTTTTTCTTTTTCTTTTTTTAGGTTATGTGTCACATGTGCGTCAAAAATTCTGATGTCAATAAATGCTACGAAATGATGCGAAATAAAGCTATTGAAATTGTGGTAAGCGATTTATACAATAGGTTATATAACATAGATCAAAGACTGCAAGACTGAATATCGATTATGAATAGTAAAAAAAATTTGAATTTTTTTTTTTTTTTTTTTTTTATAGAACTCCAAGGGAATTACTTAAGGATTAACTTATATTTTGTGGTAAGTCGCTTTTATATAATATTATTCTATAAATATTAGGTAAAATTTTGTATTTTATTTGGAAATAGATGAAAATAGATACAGTAGATTCCGCTTATAGCGACTTACAAGGGACGTCGTTATAACCGGAAGACGCACTAACCGAAAGTAGTTTGTATGTATAAGTTTGCATGGGGACACTTCAAGCCAACGAGTTTTAGTCGCAGTAACCGGACAGACGCTATAAAGCAGAGTCGTTATAACCGGATTCTACTGTATTAGGGATAATATATTGTTAAACAATTTTTAAACGTCCGTTGATACTATGAATAATTACGATTGTTTTATTTTTCCTGCACTTCCCTATGCACAATAATGATTTTTTTTTTTTTTTTTGGAATTTTTGGACTTTCTTTTCATGCAATATTAATATTTACGGATATCTTTGCTCTGCTGCATTTCCAAAGATGCAGTATGAAATATTCTTTGCTATCTACATCAAAGAAACTTTGACTGTTAACTTTGATAGCTAGAAGCTTCTCAGATAGTATATGAATGTGTTTAAATTTCCGGAAATTTGTGAGAATGTTTTAGATGTTAGTGTTTGTTTGCTTGACAATACTGATAATTACGCTTGTTTTTTTTTTTTTTCTTGCACTTTCCAGAAGCCAGAATTCAGTTTGTAAAAATCTCACAAAAAATTTTCCTCATGTGGTTTTTCTTCTTTTTACATTGCTGTGGCAGTTGGCTGCTGTCGTTTGATTTCCCTACCCCTGCCCCTATCCCTGCCCTAAACTAACTATGTAATTAGTCCTTGCTTAATTGATGAGTGTTTCGTACGTTTTTCATTTTGCCGGACGAAAATGAAGAACAGAAACGACAAAAAAAAAATGTTGATTGACAAGCGGTTTGATTGTATGCGACATTGAGACCGAGACCATAAAAAAAAAAACGCTTGTAAAAAAAATATGCATATAACCCTTGGGTAGAGCAACCAAAAAAAAAAAAAAAAGGATTGCTGGCAAATTGCGCTAGGGCAAGCTGCCAGCAGCACTTGACTCTTACACTTGCCACTGCTGCCCTTCTCATGCACAACACTTGCCACAATGTATGGCCGCACATTATTCAGACTTGAGTTTACATTGTTGCTGCTGTTGTTGTTGTTGTTGTTGCTGCTGTTGCTACTGGTTCGACTGGTAAAACAAGCGCGAAAACATAATGAGCATATAAATAGACAAACAATCACCGGGGGAAAAAAAAAACGCGACAAAAACCGTTACCCAGACAGCAGCCGACAGCCAAAAGAATTGCTTTAGCCTCAGGCTACATCTTCACCAACTTCCCTAACCTCACCTCACTTCACCTCACATCGCCTTGCCATGCCCTGCCCATACAATGACTGTGTTGAGTTTCGTTTCAATTGTGTTGAATTTCTTTACCGTTATGTTGAGTTTCTTCCTTCGGCAAATGCACAGTTATCACACGACATGTTATTCAGTTCGCTGGCAGCGCTGCTACTGAGCGCTACATGTGCTTGGCGATTGTAATTTTTGATTATTAATCGATAATTATGCATTTTGAATAATTTTCGAAAATATTTTTGAAAATATTTTTTAAATATTATATATATGAAATATTATGTAATATTATCTATTAATTTTAAATTTAGTTTAAAATTTAATTAAATTTAAATAATATTAAAAAAAAAATAGTTAAAATTTAGTAATAATACTTATAAAATGAAGTTCTAGAAATTTTCTTTATATATTTGAAATTATGCAAAAAAATTGAGATGATGTTAATATCTTGA
>JBAMBR010003664.1:0-14870 GCA_037044475.1 Zaprionus obscuricornis | reverse complement strand
ATATGCGCAATATATTTATAAATAAATTTAAATATTTATTTATTTTAATTGCATTTAATTTATTTTACTTATAAAAATATAATATTATTTTTTTTTTTTTTGTAATATTTAATGCAAAAAATTTGAATAAATTTTTTAATATTGCACTCTAACTAATTAGTAGTTGAAACTAGTTTAATATTCTGTTTAATTTAGTAATTTTCCATTAGCCTTTAAATTTCTTTGCCTGTAATTGAATTGATAAAATGTATTTTATTATTTATTATTTATAATAACTATGCACGCAATATACTCTAAGCTAGTTTATATACAGTTAGTATGTAAATCTAAAATGAAAACTTAATGGAAGAGCATACTATATAATTAAATTGTTGCCTAGTCAACTGCAATGCGTCAATTTCTTGGCCAACTAAATTTAATTGACACTCATTAGTTTAACTTAAAATGTTCACTTTGCATATCAATTTTGTATTTTGTGAGAAGACTTTGATGCGAAAAGGAGAGAGAGAGAGAGAGAGAGAGAGGAGCGGATATACGGATGTTGAAGCAAGTTGAAAATGCAATTCGAATTTAATCAGAGACTTTCATATCAAAAGCATAATTTATGCAAAACTTCTGCACATTTTATCCTTGGGCCAAACATTAGCTTAGCAATAAATTTCGCGCACAATTGAGCCTGTGATTGTGCCAAAGCGAATGTAAGGAAAATTAATTTTCCTGTGATTTTGCATATGTATATGTACATGCTCTTTCTCTCTCTCTTTCTCTCTCTCACTATCTCTCTCTCTCTCTCTTTCTCAGTCTGTGTGTGTGTGTGTGTTTGATTTTTCGAGCTGTCTGGTATAAATTCAACGCTCATGGCTAACAAATTTTAAAAGCAAATGCTGAAATAAATTATCGCTTAATATTGGCAAATCATTTGCCCAATGCCAACACCAACAACAATTTTCACACATTCCATGTATGTATACATATTATATGTATGTATGTAAATATGTATGTATATAGAGCGCATACATAAGATAACATATTCATTTACATCGAAGGAGTAGGCATCTCTTTTCATGCGCATCTTATATTTTTTTTTGTATTTTTTGCAATTTCTTCAGCTGTATACAAATTGAATTCATTATGCTCGCAGCATCCCATACGAATCGCAGAAAATCATTTGCCTCCGGCCATCGACTGTGTGTGAATGGTGATATAATGATATTAAAGCAACATTACAATATTACGTAAAAGGCGCTAAGAAGAATGAAACCGAAACAGAGAAAAGCAAAATAAACGACATCAATGACATCGTCGACAATGTCGACAACGTGGGCGATGAAATCTCATTTAAAGACACTGAAATAACAAGACCTCAATCTTAGCAACGTTTCATAAGAAAAAAATAAATATAATAACTGTGAAGTAAATTTATCTATGATATTCTATAAGTAAATACTCTACAATAAATTTATCGAAGATATTTGAAATTATTAAGTTAGTAAAATATCATCAAAAGAATCAATCTTTGATTTTTATGATTTCTATGTATTGAAATATTTTTATTTATTATTAATTTTTATTTATTATTAATTCTTATTTATTATTATTATTATTATTATTATTTTTATTTTTATTAATTTTTATTTATTATTAATTTTTATTTATTATTAATTTTTATTTATTTTTAATATATTAATTAATAAATTTATCGATGTTATTTGAAATTATTAAGTTAGTAAAATATCATCAAAAGAATCAATCTTTAATTTTTATGATTTCTATGTAATGAAATATTTTTATTTATTATTAATTTTTATTTATTATTAATTCTTCTTTATTATTATTATTATTATTTTTATTTTTATTAATTTTTATTTATTATTAATTTTTATTTATTATTAATTTTTATTTATTATTAATATATTAATTAATAAATTTATCGATGTTATTTGAAATTATTAAGTTAGTAAAATATCATCAAAAGAATCAATCTTTAATTTTTATGATTTCTATGTAATGAAATATTTTTATTTTTATTAATTTTTATTTATTATTAATTTTTATTTATTATTAATTTTTATTTATTATTATTATTTTTGTTTTTATTTTTATTAATTTTTATTTATTATTAATTTTTATTTATTATTAATTTTTAATTATTATTAATTTTTATTTATTATGAATATATTAATTAATAAATTTATCGATGTTATTTGAAATTATTAAGTTAGTAAAATATCATCAAAAGAATCAATCTTTAATTTTTATGATTTCTATGTAATGAAATATTTTTATTTTTATTAATTTTTATTTATTATTAATTTTTATTTATTATTAATTTTTATTTATTATTATTATTATTATTTTTATTTTTATTAATTTTTATTTTTATTAATTTTTATTTATTATTAATTTTTATTTATTATTAATTTTTATTATTATTATTATTATTATTATTTATTTATTTGCTTATTTTAATCAAATTTAGTTATTTATTTCCTACTGAATATAAATATAAATAGCAACCTAAAGATTTCTTAATTAATGTTCTCAGACAATGTCCAATTTATGTACATTCAGCTGTGACATTTTCAAATGAATATCAATTTGTGATAAAAACAAACACAGACACATTTACAGCCTACCAAACACACACACACACACATACACACAGTTAGTTAACTTGAACATTGTTGGTCTTAATTAATTTTCTCTTATACTATTTGCTTTCTTTTTATTTAGTTTCGCTTTTAGTGGTATTGAGATTATTGTTGCCGAGTATTTTAATGACATTTTCATAAACAGTCTTCGCCGTCTTATTTTCTGTGCCTTGATGTGGCTCTAATTTGCTTTTATGCCACGTGGCATATATCGTCTGCCTTTTGCTGCCGGTCTGCCGATTGCTAGCTGCCGGCTGCGGGTTCTTTTGTCTCATTGCCTTTTGTCTTGCCAGATGAAATAATTTATTGCATAAAAATTGCTGGACAAAAAGCAAAAAGAAACAAAAAATACAAAAAATATACATTCTCTGATTTCATTCGGTTTCGAACAGTGAACAGCGAACTGTAAGCCGTGAGCTGTGAGCTGTAAGCTGTGAGCAGTAAGCTGCTGGTCTCTCGCATCTCTTGCTCTTATCTCAGTTGGTTTATCTATTTTGGCTGTCGCTTTTGGTCCTCCATAATGTTGGCGCCATGTTGATGTTATCGTAGCGGAAGTGTTGACTCAATGTTTACTCAATGAGGGCGTTGCTGCGATATGACAGCGCGACAGCATTTACCCACCACGCCCAGCACTTTATATCTATGTATTAGTGCTTGTATATATGTATATGTCTATGTATATGAATAGACAAGTGTATTCTGTCAGCCATTTTGTGTGCCACACAAATTTCATCTAGAGCTTAGTTAATACAAATGTTTCAATGTTACGTTTAAGTTGTTTCTTCTTGTGACAATGAAAGGAATCTTCTTTTGCAAGTAGCAACTTTTTGCCTTATAAATATGCAAAGCCATTGAAAACTTACAAAAGCGACGAAAGAAACGGGCATGTTGAAGGCCAATAAAGGTCAGAATTGTAAAAAGTTATATAAGCCAAAATGCTTGTAAAATCTTTTTTTTTTTTGCCATTTATTGCATTGACTTTGTTTTTTGTTTTAAAATTGGCTTTTTTTATACTATAAGTAAATATATTTTTTATCTTTTTAAAAATTAATTAATATTGTATATATTTTAATTTTATAGTAAATATTTTTATTTTTTATATTTTTTAAAATTAATTACAATTTTTTTTAATTTTTTAGTAAAAATAATTTTTATATATTGTTAAAAATTTATTAAAATTGATTTTCTTTAATTTTTAGTAAAAATATTTTTTATGTTTTTAAAAATATATTAATATTGTATATATTTTAATTTTTTGTAAAATATTTTTAATTTTTTTTTTTTTTTTTAATTTTTAGTAAATATAATTTTTATATATTGTTAAAGATTTATTAATTTTTTTTTTTTTAATTTATAGTAAATTTATTTTTTATAATTTTCAAAATTAATTACAATTGTTTTTTTTTTAATTTTCAGTAAATATATTATTTTTATTTTTAACATTTTTTTTAATATATTTTAATTTTTTATTTATTTTCATTTTTATTATAGTAATAGTTTATATTTTGAAAAATAAATTAATATTTATTTCTTTTTATTTTAAGTATATTTATTTCTTTTTTATTTTAATTTATTAAAGTTGTGTTTATTAAAATATTTATTAAATATAATTTTTTATATTAATTAAATTTTTTCTTTTATTTTTAGTAAATATATTTTTTATATTTGTAAAAATGAATAACAGTTGTTTTTTTTTAATTTTTAGTAAATAATAAAAATTAAAATAATATTTACATTCTGTTATATTAAATTTAATTTATATTTACATGAAGTGTTGCAAATATTTATTTTTTTTATTTCCACAAACAATTTTCGAAGACAAACAAACTGCAAATGGCATATGGAAATAATTCAATCTACGCCATTTGCTAACCATACCCAGGATATTTGCTTTATTGCCTTAATGAGCAACACCTGAGGTATGAGATTGAGAAGGACAACAACAACAACAATAACAACTACTAAAGAAAAAAAAAAAAGAATGTGAACGAAAAATACAAGGACACAGATGCAGAAGGACAGACAGACAGACAGACATTCAGACATAGAATTGTTAGAGTTGAAAACCTGTGCACCTTATCCCCAGGCAATGTCATGCCATGGAATTTACAACTTTTTCAAGTGTTTAACCGCAAAACTAAAGCTGGCATCTAATGGCACATCTCCATGCTATTTGGGTTTGGCTTTTGTATGTCTGTGGCTCTCTGTATGCTTCCGTAAACTGCCATTTCCGACTGTGCCACAAACAGTCTAACAAGCAGCAGCAAGCATATAGCATACATATATACATATGTGCGATAGAGATAGATAGATATACAATACATACATGCATAGAGTAGAGTTTAGTCTGTGGCAACTTCAACTGTTTGCCTTTACTCTCAATGCACAATAATTGTTATCTTCAACAATTTGCGGATGTTATAAACATATACTGCTGCTTCATATTGTCTGCATGTAAATACGAGTAACGACAGCTGGGACTGGGATTCAAACTGGTTTTGAGAATGAGCATTGGGAATGGGAATGGGATTGAGAATGTGAATGGAAATGGAAATGGAAATGGTGGCAATGGATGTATGTGAACTGTTTTTGGTTCTGGGGGCATTTGCACTTGTCGTTGCTTTTTATGACAAAACAAGCGCTGCACCTGCTCGCTTTAGCTAAGCTACAAGTTAACAACAGCAACAACAACAAGCACAAAGTGAAAGACAGAGAGAGAGCGAGAGCGAGCTAGATAGAGATAGAGAATTAGACAAAGCCAGAGACACACACATACAAAAACGACTTCCTCCCAACGGAGAGACAATTGTAGAATCGAAGAACTGGCACGGAAGACATTTAGCTAAGCGGTTCGCTTGGTAAACAATTTTCGATTTCAGTTTCCTCTCTTCTAGCATTGTTGCCCATCTCACTCATTCATTCTCTTTCGCTCACATTTGATTCAACATACTCGCTACGCGCAATTTGAATTTTGTGTGCAGAAAAAACTTTCAGTCAGTGAAAGTTTTGTGCACAATAACATGAAAAGCAACCTGAAACAAAGCAAAAAGAAATATAAGAAAGAGATAGAGATAGATATAGGTAGAGGTAAATAAAAAAAAGAGAATTGTATTATGGGCTGAAAATTTGCTGAATATAAAGAAGTATGTTGTTGTTGTTGCTGTTGTTGTTGTGTTTGAAGTTGAGAAAGTGCTTAACTTTTCTTTCTTTACTCAACTTTCACTTGTACCAATAGGCAATTACACATACATAGAAACATATATGCATACGTCTATGTGTGTGTGAGTGTGTGTGTGTGTGTCTTCTTCTCGCTTACCTCATCATTCGGCAACATTGCATTTTGTCACGTTGCCTACCGTTTGGAGTACCTTGAGCAGCCCATTTGTGCGTTACTCATACGCCTA
This sequence comes from Zaprionus obscuricornis, assembly GCA_037044475.1. NCBI lineage: Eukaryota > Metazoa > Arthropoda > Insecta > Diptera > Drosophilidae > Zaprionus > Zaprionus obscuricornis. Next base: position 8,815 of record JBAMBR010003664.1, on the reverse strand, counting down.
CGTGTCTCATTAAGGGACGTGTGCTCGTCTCGGTAATAGAAAACTTGGCCATAACATTTAGCTATGCCAAAACTTAATTAACGACCTTCCATCATCCCCATCCCACACTCTCCCTTCACTCCCAAAAAAAAAGGTAATCGTGTAGACGATGAGTCGTTGTTGCCTCACTTTATTTTACTCATCTTACTGCTGCTGCCTTCTCTTGTTGTGTATTTTGCTTAGACCATTTCACAGTCAAATGTTCTGTTACATTAAGAAGAGGGAGCGCGCGCGCGCCACTCAAATGTAGAGCTGTTCGTCCTTTTTTCGTTTTTCCTACGCAACTCAAATTTCCCTCACTCATGTTCCACGCTGGCTGTCTAAGCTTCTTGCTGCCTACCTCTCAAAACCTTCATAGTATTTGGGCCCCATTAAACTGGTCATTAGGCGTCAAGTGGCCTGCTGGTTTGTCAGCAGACAATGGCAGTGGCAGTGGCAGTGGCAGTGAGAGAGCCCAAATGTTTTGCCTTAATTTGAATGCTTCTGCTCTGTCTCACACTTTAACGCATACTATGCCTCTTCCCATCTCCCTCTCTCGCTCTCTCGATGGCTTGTCTTTAATTACTGGCTGGCCAATAACCAACGGGCCAGAGCCCAGCAGTTCAATTGCCACATTCAATTAAATTATTGGCAGTTGGCAGCTCAATTTAAAATTTAACTAGCAAACATCTGCGTTTAAATATGTTTCGTTCTATATATAGAGAGAAAGTTCATGTTATTTTTGGCTTATAGTTGTAATTTATATATAGCGTTAATTTATTTACCTGGCTAACTAACTAACTAACTAACACTGCATTGCGTTTACATTTTAATATAGTAGATAGACAAAAACTTAACATTAATTCAGACTGTAACTTTAACTAGAATGAAATAAAAAAAAACACAAATCCCACTGTAATTGCTTTGCATGGCACGGGGAAAAAAGTTGAACGTCAATTTGTTGCACAAGTTTTGTTGAGTCTTACTTTAAATTTCTTTACTTCTTTTTTCTTTTTCTGTTCTACTATGTATTATGTGTGCTGTTTCTTTTGTTTACGGTTCTTTATTGTCGCTGGCAACGAACGTAGAGCCAAACAAGAAAATTAGTTAAAAAGAACTTTTGCCAAAAAAACAATGCTCGACTTTCGACTTTTTCGTGTCTACACAAACAAAAAGAAAATCCCCAAAAAAAAAACAAGAAATAGAAAACAACAGTAGATGCTCGAAATACAGTTTAACAAAAGCTAAAAGTTTCTTTAAAAGCTTTTATATGCAAAACGTAAATATTATGATATACCAAAACATAAAAATATTATTTCCATAAAAGCCAATTAAAATATTTTGAACAAATATTTATTGCTTCAGCTGTTGAATATTTTCTTCATATTTTACAATTAATATTAACACTATATTTTTTTTTGTAGATTTTTCGCAAACATTATTCATATTTTCAGTGAACATTTTCAGATTTCATATGCAAAGGAAAGTCAGTGCCATTACTACTTAACCCAAGTTAAGTATCCTAAAGATAGATGCACACACTCTATGGTCTTTATGAGAGAGAGAGAGAGAGAGAGAGTTAAGATAAACAACTTAAATATACACCTGAAGCTATAAATGTTCGAAATATTATACTCATCCTCAGCATTAAGTGCAAAAAAAATTAAAAGAAGCTGCAAAAAAAAAAGAAGAGGAAGGTAAAGGCAAAGAAACATAAATTACATTTTTGCCAAGGTAACGTAACTAAAATTTTTGGAATATATTTCCCATTCTCTATATATCTGTGTGTGTGTGCGTATGTGTGTGGGTGCAAAATAAGCGCATAAATAAAACAAGTTTGTTGTGAAAGTAACGCTTGAAGCATGTTACACTTTACCAACCATAGAAAGCACAAAGGGCGCGCAAGGTGAAATCTGTTGAGTGGAAAATTGCAAAAAAACTGCACAACCTGCGTTTACCTGCGTTTCTTCCTTCATCCTCTTCCCCTACCTCTACCCACTATTCTTTGTTGTCCCTTTTAGCAGAGGTAAACAAACACAAACACAAAACGAACTTACACAAAAGCAAAATGTTCATGTTGTACATGTGTTGCTTTTCATTTCGTATTTCGGCAACTTGTGCATATTTTAATTAGTTTCACAGACAAAATACATACACACACACACACAGAGATGCATACACACACGCATTCATTTCCCTAACAAGCAAAGCGAATCGTGCGCGTAAGACATGGCGTATACTCAACGTAATTTGTCTGTTAACTGTTCTGTTGTCTACAGTACACACATATATATATATATATATATATATATATAAAGATATTTGTTTAATCTTTGCACAGTTTTTGTATAAATTTGTAGTTATAATTCTTACTAAGTAGAAAATGTTTTGCATGAAAAACTAAAATTTAAAAAAATATTTTTTGCATATATAATATAATAAAAGTGTTAGGCATAGCATGTGCGAAAATATATATATTAGGCTTTTAGATGAAATTTAAATATATTTATATATATAATATGTGTGTAGATATTCTCAGCTAGCTGCATTTCATTGGCTTAAGTATTTTATTGTCCTGAAGTACTTCTAGCTTCACCTTCGCTATCTGGCTTCAACTATGATGATCCAAGTATTTCAATATCTCTCTCTCTCTCTGAACATAAAAGCCTCACAAGCGATATGAAACAAAGTCATAGCTCTGCTGCATAGTCTAGATATACATTGTGGCAAAGACAGAATTTCAACTAGATGCCATCGTGTACCTATGTAAATGTTAGAAAACTGTATTGGTATTGGTGTTGGAGAATAGAGAGTGTGTGGAGAGTGGAGAGTGGTAAGTGAGCTGTGGAAGTGCTATATGTTGTCTAACGTTGTCCTCCTTTCAAACATGCTGCACGAACTGGCTGCCATCGTTGACTTTTTGCCTGTTTTTGACTGTATCTTGATACAAGTGCTGCAATTTGTAGCTAACATTTCTGCGTTTTTCCTGCCTTCATTCAGCTTGAATCTCAACTGTGTCGACTCCGCACTGTGATGGTTTTGGTTTCATTTTATGTGTCTGTGTGTGTGTTTTTTTTCTTTTTTTTTCTTTGCTTTCTTTTGTCTTGGGGTTTGAGTTTGAGTTTGAGTTTCACTGAGATTGGCACATTCACATTGGCTTTGTGACTAAAGTTCGCAACGTTTTGTGCTTGACTTCTGCTTCTGTTTCTGTTTCTGTTTCAGTTTCTGTTTCTGCTACTGGTGCGCATTTAATAGTTGCAAATTGCTTCTCACACTAGGCAATTGAATTGCTTGCTGGGTGATTTGCTAAAGACGTCATGACTAACTCATGACTAAATCATGCCAATTGCTATACAAAATGTATGCGAATTTTTGCTGCTGCTTCACATATTAGACTTTGTTTACAATTTTAATGATATTTTCAATACAATTTTGTTTTTTTTTTCTCTATGTTAAATGAACGAACTCTATTTATATTTTAACCACTATTTCAGTTCATTTAACTAGTAATTGCAAGCGTTGCTTTTAACTTTACATGAGAACAAAATTCATTGCGTCACATTCACATGTATAGAGCAACAACAATAGAATACAACAACTTCAATATTGTCAACCACTTATCGGCCACAAAACGAACAAAAATCTAAAAAGTCCTTCACTCAAAAACCGCAATACAACAACAAAAACAACAATAACAATAACAACAACGAGAACGAGTAGGAAATTCTAACAACTAGAAAGCCCCCAAAAACAAAAGCAAATTATGGCTGACTGTATGTTGAACCGCACAGATTCGTACATATTCGGTTGGCAAGGGTGGAAGGGATTTGTGGGATTGATTGTTGTTCAATGTTGGCTGTTGGAGGTGTGGCACTTACTACATACATACATACATACATACATATATGGCCTGCAGTGCAAACAAAATACAAGAACTCATTAAAATGTGTTGTAAACTGTAAGAGAAGCATTGAACCAGCCATCAGTCTCTTTTCCCTTCTCCCATCTAACGATCCACAAAAATAAAAAAAAAAGCTGCTTTCAATGTACAATTCGATATGGGGTTGGAGATTTGAGATTGATGTGTGATTGTGACGCTCTCTCATGTGCATGTCGAGGTATTAGAGACTATAAGGCAGCTCAGCTCAGCTCACGTTGTTTATGGCTTTTATCGTCGTTACGTTAACCAAAAACCAAAGCCATTACAATCATGTGTGAGTGTGACAATCAGCACGTCAAAAGTAATCACATATTGTGCAGTGGAATTTGAATTTTTTTGCTATCATTTTTTTTTTTTTGACATTAAACATTTCAAAATGAGTTTGACTTTAATTATAATATTAAAAGACAAATTAATGCAAAAACAGAAAAAAAAGAATAATAATTAAAATTTACATATAAATCGATGAATGATAAACATTTTTTTTTCATCTCTTAGCAATATGCAAATTAAAAATTATAAAAAAAAAAGAAAAAAAATAATCGGCTCGCCCGAGCAGGGACTTGAACCCTGGACCCTTGGATTAAAAGTCCAATGCTCTACCGACTGAGCTACCCGGGCATGTTATATGCTCGTGTATAGCATAAAAACGTAAATAAAGTTATACAACAATTTTACTTTCTTTTATTTTTCCCTTAACGTACTATAATTCACGGCACTTGTGAGCATTGTTCAGCGATCTGCACAACGAACACACACATACACACACGCACACACAGAACAAAACTCATTTGGCAAAGTGAAGTTAATAAATTACACTTCAATTGTGCAGTCAACTTCTTGTTCTCGATATAAAATATGCCAACGTCAGTTGTTTTTATTCTTTCTTTTTTATATGTATTTGTATTTGTATTTGTATTTTTTTGTTGTTGTTGTTTATATAGTAAATCTGGGCAAGCAGGCATTGGCCATTGAATGACTGACTCTTTCCGCCTCTTGGCTGTTTGTCCGTTTGCCTGCTGTTTTCTTCATCATCTTCTTCTTCTTTCAGGCGGTGCCCTGTCAAATCAAATAATTGAACTTTCATTTCATTGTATAAAAAGTGAAACATTGACATACACACACACACACACACACAGATACATATACGAAGAGACACACAATACGCAAATGGCACGCATTATACACATTTCACAAACAAAAAGAAAAAAGTGAAATACACAGTATATAGAATTTATGTAGCCGAAGTTTTTATACACTTTCAAGACAAATTTTATATAGTGAAAAAATATTTTATAAATTTATTAAAATTTATTTTAAATTAATATTTTTTTTTCTTTTTTTGGTGAATTTATATTACAGATTTACATATATAAAACATAGTTTAAACAGTCATACATATGCAGAGTATTTTCTCAGCAGATAAATATGCCAGAAAAAATGTAAAGCAACAATATGAAGCGACTGTAACTCTGTAGATAGGAAATGAATATACCGCAAAATTATTCGACTTCCGCTGATGGATTACCTCTCGTTCAAATGTCGAAATTCGTTAGTGTAACTGTACACTAGTCAGTCAGCCAGTCACCTTTAGTCAGTCAGTCATTTTTCGTCATCATCTCTAGGAAAAGCCAAACACACACAAAAAAAAAAAAAAATATGTAGCACAATTGTGGACTGACAGAGATATGAGAAGCGTTCAGTTTGCTTGGAGGTTTACCCGAAACAGCGGCAACAGATGCTGCCGGGGCTAACAAGCCCAAGGCGCGCAAGTGTCGGCGATTTTTCACGCTCTAGATGCTGCTGTTGTGTATGTGTATATAAAAATTACACTGTGCAGCATATAAATAATTTTGTAAATTCAAATATTTAATTATTAAATTTTAGAATTATTTTAATTATATTAAAATATTATTTTTTTTTTTTTTATTTTATTTATTATATATTTTTTAAATATTTCTTTTATTTTTATTATTATTTAAATGAAAGAAAATGTATTTTTTTTTTTGTACAGTGTAATATATATTATATATATTCAACATTCACTGAATATGATCTTTTTCAGTATTCTTTGCATTTGATATACCAAAAAGTCTTTTCATATGTTGTAACACTACGCATGATGCACAGTTTAATATACACATTTCCACTAAAAAAAAAAAGGAAAATGAGCAAAAAAAAAATAATATCCATACTTATGTATGTGCTCAACGTTGACTCTGACTCTGGCTGTGAGCTGTGAGCTGTGTGTACACGTAAAAGCTGTTGTTCATTTTAAAGTTAAACTGGCAGCCACCTGCTCGGCCATAAATGTTTCACTGTATACTCAAATTCTCGTTATATTGTGTTTGTAGTTTGCCCGATAATTATACTCGTACTTAGTCCATGTTGCCATACCAGGCCATACCATGCCATACCGTTCCGTCTCATATCTCTTTTGGCTTGCTTGCTTTGCCGACAAGCAAACCATTTAATTCCCTTGGGCGTCAAGTCTTCCATCCATTTTGTTGCTAGGTAGGCAAACACATTCCAGCTTTATTTTATTTTTGTTTTTTTTTGCTTACTTTTTGTTGCCTTTTCTTATATTTTACTTGCTGGTTTTTGTTACTTTTTCCTTCAGGTTTTCTTCATCGTTTGCTTTTTTTTTTTTTTTTTTTTGGCTCATTCTTTCATTTCTTTATTAGTATTTGCTCTCATTTTCGCCTGACTTTTATTTTATTTTTTTTTCTCTTTTTGCTGTTGCTTTTTGGTTAATTTTCGCAACAACATTGACGCGGATTATATAACCAAGTGCTCTCAAAAGACCAAGATATTCGCCGTGCTCGTGTTGATATGGCAATTGTTAGTGTTACGGTTACTGTTATTATTCTTGTTGTTCTGCTGCTTCTTCTTCTTCCTTTTCTCTACTGTTGCTGCCGTTGTTGATGCTGCTCCTGCTGTTATTTTTGTTATATTTTTTTTTGTTTATATGCCAATAGCAAAGCTCATATTGTGATTTCAATGGAAACTGAGTCAAAAATTACATATGTAAAAAAAATGAAAAATATTTCTTTTCTTTTTTTAAAAAAAAATTTTATTTAAAAATTAAAGTTCAATTTTTTTTTTCTTATACTAAATGAAACTTGAAGCATAAATTTAAATAATTTGACTTGAATTATGCTTTAAGATTTTAAATTCATCAAACATTTATTCAAGGCACAAATGCATAAGATTTTTATTTTTACTTTTTTTTATTTTTGAAAAATCTGCTTACAGCTCTTTTTTTTTATGTTGATGCCTTTCATAAAGCTGAATATTCAGCATACATATCTATGTATGGTATATATGTACATCTGCAGCATCAAAGAGAAATTGTTCAATAGACATAAAGAGAGATTTTTAACGAAATTCCGCAGCAAAATGAGTACCACCTGCAGTGCGTTAGCATAAAGCTATAATTTTGCCGCTTTTGGTCATGTTTGGGGCGCTTGACCAGCATGTTGGCATATCTATATACAAATACACTCTGGACCCTAACAAACACACATACACACATACACTCACGCAATACATATGCAAAAAATAATTGTGCAATTTAATAGCGGCAGCTTTCATGACGTTCAATCCGCTGAGCTGTCATAAAACGCTTTGTTATGAGTACGCGCATGTACGAGTGTGTATGTGCGAGTGTGTGTGAGTGATTGTGAGTGTGCGTGTGCTCATGCTTGTGCTTGTACTTGTGCGTGTGTTGATGTGTGCAACTATGCGTGTGTGTTGGCTTCAGACAATAAAGCGGTTTATGTTCTAATTCTATTAGCTTGAAAACCGTGTAGCAATTACGCTACACATGAAAAACAACAACAATAACAACGAGCATAATAGCAACAAAAGAAAAAAAGTAAAGCAAAGCAAAAAAAAAAAAAACAAAAAAAGAAAAAGAAGAGAAGAAGAGAAAAAAATAATAACGAGAAATGGTAAAGCACGCATTCATGCGAATGTAATTCAAGCAGCGCTATGACAGTCTCATTCCAGCTACATGTCATGAATGCGAATATTCAGAGTGTTGTCATGGTTCCGCATCCGTTCTTTGTTGATTTAATGGTTACTAAAATATAATTTCTTCACTCGAAACATAAATTAATTGAAAGTGACCAGGGAATAGTTGATTCTTAAGAATTAGTTATATAATTATGTTGAATTTAATGTACAACATTTAATGAATACAAAATTAAGAAAAATAATTATTTACGTTGAAAATAAAAAAATATTATAAAAATTGTTTGTTATTATTTAATAAATTTTTATTATAATTTTATAATTTTTTTTTTATTATTTATTTAATTTGTCTATATTTCTATTAGTCTATATATTTTTTTTTTATATTTTTAATATTTTTTTTTTGTATATTTAAAAATAAATCAAAATCTAAATTTAATAAAAATTGTTATGAAAATTGTTATTTAATATATTTAATATTATAGTTTTATATATTTTTTTTTATTTATTTAATTTGTCTATTTTTCTATTAGTCTATATATTTTTTTATATTTAGAATATTTTTCTTTTATATATTTAAAAATAAATCAAAAAAATTTATTATAAAAATTTATAAAAATTATTTGTCATTATTTAATAAATTTTTATTATAATTTTATAATTTTTTTTTTATTATTTATTTAATTTGTCTATATTTCTATTAGTCTATATATTTTTTTATATTTTTAATATTTTTTTTTATATATTTAAAAATATATCTAAATCTAAATTTAATAAAAAATTTATAAAAATTGTTAGTTATTATTTAATATTATTGTTTTATAATTTTTTTTTTATTTATTTAATTTGTCTATTTTTCTATTAGTCTATATATTTTTTTAT
>JBAMBR010003663.1:0-19749 GCA_037044475.1 Zaprionus obscuricornis | reverse complement strand
ATATAATTTTACACTACATGTAAAAAGCAAAAACTAAAAAAAAAAAAACAAACAAATTTAAAACAATTAATGCAAAAACAAAAAAGAAAGGTAAAAAAAAAAAAAAAAATTGCATATTAAATTTATAAATTAATTTTTAAGCATAAAAGCGACGAGACAACAGGCTAGCATATAAAAACATACATAAAAACAACAAAAACAAAAAAAAAAATAAAATAAAACAAATATTTTTGAGGCGTTTTAAGGGTGTTTAAACAGACGACAAACAAGAAGACAGAAAAAAAGAGCCAAACATTTCAGCACTAAAAGTAAATTTGGCGTGACGCATATAAAATAAATAAAAAAAAAACAAAACAAAAAATAATATAAACAAATTTATAAATAAAAGGAAAATTAAATGGAAAAAAATATCAGCAATAAAAAGCAACAGTAACAACCATATCAAAGGCGTATGTTAGATTAAAAAAAAAAAAAAATAAGAAAAACTTTAACAAACAATAATAAAAATGCATTAAATCATAAAACAAAAAAATATTTAATTTGCAGCTAAGCTTAAACAAAAAAAAAAAAAAAAATTGATTAATTTTTAGTTAATTTCTTTAGTTTCTACAATTTTGTATAATAAGCGGGGCGAGAATGATGATAATGATTTATATATATAATATACATATATGTATACTATATACACACACACACACACAGCAGACATACACACACACACACGCAGACAAAAATTATGTTCTAAAATGCAAATCAACGAATACTTTACTTGCTTTATATAGAAACGTTTAACGAATTTTTTTTATTTCATCAACATTTATTTTTCTCTCCATTATGTGCAATTATTGCTTTAAACATAGTTGCAAGAACAACAATTGCAACACAGCAACAAGCGTTAGAGCAACTACAACAACAACACTTCATTAATTTATTTTTGCAATTTTTGCTCATTATTATTTTTTTTTTTAATTCGTTCATGTCTATTTTATTTTTAATTCTTTTTCTTTAATTATATAATTTAGTTATGTAAAAAATAAAAATAAAAAAAATTGTTGTAAATCGTAATAAAATTGTAAAATATTTTACTAAAATTAAGTATAATTGTACTTAATTTAAATGGATTTATTCACAGAGAGATAAAAAAACAAGAAACAAAAATTAATCTCGCTAATAATTAAATACAATTTATTTTATTAAGAACTAAGCAACAACGATCTTGAAGCTCCTAAATTAGTGCATAAACAAATAAAAAAAAATGAGCGCGCGATATTACAAACTTTGGGCACACAAGAAGAAAATAAAATAAAAATAACAACAAAAATTTAAATATTAAATAAAACAAATTCCACAATATACACACACACACGCACAGGCATGTGCTAAATTCAACTAATGAAAGTAAAATTTAGCACATGTCTGGCATATATAACGTAAATATATATGCGTGATGTGCATGCATGTGTGTGTGTATGTATATCTAATAATTATATATACTAAATATATAAATTTATATATATATTATTTTATTTTATGTTTTTTTTTTCTTTGCCATTATTACTCACATAAAATTATAAAAAAAATTAAAAGAATTAAAAATGATACAACGGCTGTAAATTGAATGTTGTATTTTTTTTTTCATTCTAAAGAGAATAAAAACATTTCAATTTTTGCATATTATTTTCTCAATTATTTTTATAATAATAAATGATATATAGTTTAGCTACCAAGTTGAATTTTATTTTTATTATTTATTATTTAAGTTAGTTTTATTTATTTTTTATGTATATATTTTTTTTTTATTTGTTTATGCACTAATTTAGGAGCTTCAAGATCGTTGTTGCTTTAAGTTCTTAATAAAATAAATTGTATTTAATTATTAGCGAGATTAATTTTTGTTTCTTGTTTTTTTATCTCTCTGTGAATAAATCCATTTAAATTAAGTACAATTATACTTAATTTTAGTAAAATATTTTACAATTTTATTACGATTTACAACAATTTTTTTTATTTTTATTTTTTACATAACTAAATTATATAATTAAAGAAAAAGAATTAAAAATAAAATAGACATGAACGAATTAAAAAAAAAAATAATAATGAGCAAAAATTGCAAAAATAAATTAATGAAGTGTTGTTGTTGTAGTTGCTCTAACGCTTGTTGCTGTGTTGCAATTGTTGTTCTTGCAACTATGTTTAAAGCAATAATTGCACATAATGGAGAGAAAAATAAATGTTGATGAAATAAAAAAAATTCGTTAAACGTTTCTATATAAAGCAAGTAAAGTATTCGTTGATTTGCATTTTAGAACATAATTTTTGTCTGCGTGTGTGTGTGTGTATGTCTGCTGTGTGTGTGTGTGTGTATATAGTATACATATATGTATATTATATATATAAATCATTATCATCATTCTCGCCCCGCTTATTATACAAAATTGTAGAAACTAAAGAAATTAACTAAAAATTAATCAATTTTTTTTTTTTTTTTTGTTTAAGCTTAGCTGCAAATTAAATATTTTTTTGTTTTATGATTTAATGCATTTTTATTATTGTTTGTTAAAGTTTTTCTTATTTTTTTTTTTTTTTAATCTAACATACGCCTTTGATATGGTTGTTACTGTTGCTTTTTATTGCTGATATTTTTTTCCATTTAATTTTCCTTTTATTTATAAATTTGTTTATATTATTTTTTGTTTTGTTTTTTTTTTTATTTATTTTATATGCGTCACGCCAAATTTACTTTTAGTGCTGAAATGTTTGGCTCTTTTTTTCTGTCTTCTTGTTTGTCGTCTGTTTAAACACCCTTAAAACGCCTCAAAAATATTTGTTTTATTTTATTTTTTTTTTTGTTTTTGTTGTTTTTATGTATGTTTTTATATGCTAGCCTGTTGTCTCGTCGCTTTTATGCTTAAAAATTAATTTATAAATTTAATATGCAATTTTTTTTTTTTTTTTTACCTTTCTTTTTTGTTTTTGCATTAATTGTTTTAAATTTATTTGTTTGTTTTTTTTTTAGTTTTTGCTTTTTACATGTAGTGTAAAATTATATAATTAATTATGTATAATTATTAATTTAATTTAAATACATATACAGCTCATACATAATAAATTTATGCCTTTTCTTTAACTTTTGTAAATTAAGCACAAAAATTTATGTTTATGTTCTTGTCTTTTCTTTTTTTTTTTTTTTTGTTTTTGATTTAAGAAAAAAGGAAATGAATAAAATACAGAAGAAACATAAAAAAAAAGGAAAAAACATTGGCTCTGTGCAAAAGTGTTTTTTTTTTTAATTTATTTTTTTTTTTTGATTTTCTCTTTTTTTTTTCTCTTTACCTTCGTTTTCGCTCTGAAAAAATTTGCATTTAACTAAAATTAATAAATTTGATTTAAAATTGCTAAATTTTTGGTTTAATTTTACACGTTTTGCTCTCGCATCATATTTTATTTTTATTTCATTCTCATTTTCTTTATTCTTTCTCAATTTTGCATGCATGTATTTTTTTAACCCGATTTTTTCAATATAATTATTTTTTTTTGCTCATCTCGCGCTCTATATATGCTCGCTGCTCTCTTCTCTCTCACACGTGAATACTTGTGTCGAAATATTGTCCAAAGAAAATAATTTCTTGTTGCATATATTGTGTTTTTCATTATTTTTTTTTTTTTTCCCCACATTGTAAAAGTATATATAATAATTGTATAAATGATATAGAATAATTAACTAAATTGTAGATGTATATATATTCATATACGTGTGTCATGTATACATATATATATATAGAGTTTACTATAAGTATGTATATAGCTTAGATGAAAGTCAGTTTTTAATTAGTTTTAATTTTTTTTTTGTTTTTTTTTTAGTTGTGTTTTTACTGTGTTTTCATGTATTTGTTTTTATTAGTATAATAATTATTATTATTATTTATTATTATTATTTATTAGTATAATATTATAATTTCATATTACATTGTTTACAATTTGTATTTGTTGTTGTTGTTGTATTTGTTTTTATGTTTTGTTGCAATTTTCACACACATGAGAAACTTGACAAAAATATAAATGAAAGAAAAAAAAAAATAATAATGTTCGTTTGGTGTTTAGTTTTTCTTGTTGTTGTTGTTTAAGTTTTAGTTTGCTTTTGTTTCGTTTTTTTTTTTTTTTTTATGACGAAATATAATAATTTAACCTAGTTTTTTTTTTCATTATGTTTTTGTTTCTTTCTCGTTTTCTCTGCTTTTTCTTTTACAATTTTAAGAGCAATTTGTTTTACAGCATTTGTATTATTATTTTTATTTTTTGTTTTGTTTTTTTTTTTATATATATATATTTATATATATATAAAAAAAAAAACAAAACAAAAAATAAAAATAATAATACAAATGCTGTAAAACAAATTGCTCTTAAAATTGTAAAAGAAAAAGCAGAGAAAACGAGAAAGAAACAAAAACATAATGAAAAAAAAAACTAGGTTAAATTATTATATTTCGTCATAAAAAAAAAAAAAAAAACGAAACAAAAGCAAACTAAAACTTAAACAACAACAACAAGAAAAACTAAACACCAAACGAACATTATTATTTTTTTTTTTCTTTCATTTATATTTTTGTCAAGTTTCTCATGTGTGTGAAAATTGCAACAAAACATAAAAACAAATACAACAACAACAACAAATACAAATTGTAAACAATGTAATATGAAATTATAATATTATACTAATAAATAATAATAATAAATAATAATAATAATTATTATACTAATAAAAACAAATACATGAAAACACAGTAAAAACACAACTAAAAAAAAAACAAAAAAAAAATTAAAACTAATTAAAAACTGACTTTCATCTAAGCTATATACATACTTATAGTAAACTCTATATATATATATGTATACATGACACACGTATATGAATATATATACATCTACAATTTAGTTAATTATTCTATATCATTTATACAATTATTATATATACTTTTACTTTTACAATGTGGGGAAAAAAAATAATGAAAAACACAATATATGCAACAAGAAATTATTTTCTTTGGACAATATTTCGACACAAGTATTCACGTGTGAGAGAGAAGAGAGCAGCGAGCATATATAGAGCGCGAGATGAGCAAAAAAAAATAATTATATTGAAAAAATCGGGTTAAAAAAATACATGCATGCAAAATTGAGAAAGAATAAAGAAAATGAGAATGAAATAAAAATAAAATATGATGCGAGAGCAAAACGTGTAAAATTAAACCAAAAATTTAGCAATTTTAAATCAAATTTATTAATTTTAGTTAAATGCAAATTTTTTCAGAGCGAAAACGAAGGTAAAGAGAAAAAAAAAAGAGAAAATCAAAAAAAAAAAATAAATTAAAAAAAAAAACACTTTTGCACAGAGCCAATGTTTTTTCCTTTTTTTTTATGTTTCTTCTGTATTTTATTCATTTCCTTTTTTCTTAAATCAAAAACAAAAAAAAAAAAAAAAGAAAAGACAAGAACATAAACATAAATTTTTGTGCTTAATTTACAAAAGTTAAAGAAAAGGCATAAATTTATTATGTATGAGCTGTATATGTATTTAAATTAAATTAATAATTATACATAATTAATTATATAATTTTACACTACATGTAAAAAGCAAAAACTAAAAAAAAAACAAACAAACAAATTTAAAACAATTAATGCAAAAACAAAAAAGAAAGGTAAAAAAAAAAAAAAAAATTGCATATTAAATTTATAAATTAATTTTTAAGCATAAAAGCGACGAGACAACAGGCTAGCATATAAAAACATACATAAAAACAACAAAAACAAAAAAAAAAATAAAATAAAACAAATATTTTTGAGGCGTTTTAAGGGTGTTTAAACAGACGACAAACAAGAAGACAGAAAAAAAGAGCCAAACATTTCAGCACTAAAAGTAAATTTGGCGTGACGCATATAAAATAAATAAAAAAAAAAACAAAACAAAAAATAATATAAACAAATTTATAAATAAAAGGAAAATTAAATGGAAAAAAATATCAGCAATAAAAAGCAACAGTAACAACCATATCAAAGGCGTATGTTAGATTAAAAAAAAAAAAAAATAAGAAAAACTTTAACAAACAATAATAAAAATGCATTAAATCATAAAACAAAAAAATATTTAATTTGCAGCTAAGCTTAAACAAAAAAAAAAAAAAAAATTGATTAATTTTTAGTTAATTTCTTTAGTTTCTACAATTTTGTATAATAAGCGGGGCGAGAATGATGATAATGATTTATATATATAATATACATATATGTATACTATATACACACACACACACACAGCAGACATACACACACACACACGCAGACAAAAATTATGTTCTAAAATGCAAATCAACGAATACTTTACTTGCTTTATATAGAAACGTTTAACGAATTTTTTTTATTTCATCAACATTTATTTTTCTCTCCATTATGTGCAATTATTGCTTTAAACATAGTTGCAAGAACAACAATTGCAACACAGCAACAAGCGTTAGAGCAACTACAACAACAACACTTCATTAATTTATTTTTGCAATTTTTGCTCATTATTATTTTTTTTTTTAATTCGTTCATGTCTATTTTATTTTTAATTCTTTTTCTTTAATTATATAATTTAGTTATGTAAAAAATAAAAATAAAAAAAATTGTTGTAAATCGTAATAAAATTGTAAAATATTTTACTAAAATTAAGTATAATTGTACTTAATTTAAATGGATTTATTCACAGAGAGATAAAAAAACAAGAAACAAAAATTAATCTCGCTAATAATTAAATACAATTTATTTTATTAAGAACTTAAAGCAACAACGATCTTGAAGCTCCTAAATTAGTGCATAAACAAATAAAAAAAAAATATATACATAAAAAATAAATAAAACTAACTTAAATAATAAATAATAAAAATAAAATTCAACTTGGTAGCTAAACTATATATCATTTATTATTATAAAAATAATTGAGAAAATAATATGCAAAAATTGAAATGTTTTTATTCTCTTTAGAATGAAAAAAAAAATACAACATTCAATTTACAGCCGTTGTATCATTTTTAATTCTTTTAATTTTTTTTATAATTTTATGTGAGTAATAATGGCAAAGAAAAAAAAAACATAAAATAAAATAATATATATATAAATTTATATATTTAGTATATATAATTATTAGATATACATACACACACACATGCATGCACATCACGCATATATATTTACGTTATATATGCCAGACATGTGCTAAATTTTACTTTCATTAGTTGAATTTAGCACATGCCTGTGCGTGTGTGTGTGTATATTGTGGAATTTGTTTTATTTAATATTTAAATTTTTGTTGTTATTTTTATTTTATTTTCTTCTTGTGTGCCCAAAGTTTGTAATATCGCGCGCTCATTTTTTTGATATAAATATACGATATATATATATATATATATGTATGATATATGTAAAATTATTTAGCAATTTCTTTTCTTTCATTTTTTTAACAAACACTAAACACAACAAACACACACACACACACACAAAGAAAATAACATTTATTTTTGCAGGAATTGAAACATGACAAATAATTATTATTTATCTTTAGAAAACAAAAAATGCAAAAAAAAACACAGCGACCCTACGACACGCCCGCCCGCCCCTCATTAAGCTTATACTTATTTCTTATTTTTTTTTAATAAAAATCAAATACTAAAAAAACAAATAAACAGTTGATAAAAAAAAAAACATAAATAAAAATACCAAAAAAACAAACGATATGCCAAATTGTTAAAGCGTAAATCCTGAATTTTAACATATCGAAATTTATAAGGCGGCTTAAGTTAAACACGATTTTACAATTTAGGCATTACAAATGTATTTAAAGTGTAAAACAACACCAAAAAAAACAAAACAAGGAAAATACCAAGAATACTTTCATTGAATGGAACATAAGCTGCTAATAAAAAATAAAAGCAGACAAAAAAAAAAACGAAAAGAAAACGAGAAAATATATGAGAGAAAATAAAAAAAAACGCCCAGCTAAGAATACCGAAAGCCTAGACCTAAGCCATAAAACGACGATAAGTTTTTACACGATTTGACGATTTAATATGGAAAAAAAAATTAGTATGCTTTAAAAAATATCGATTATTTTGAAAAAGAAAGAGAAACAAAAAGAAAAAAGCGAAAATGCTTTTATTGAAAATTTTAGCCAAATTATTTTCATTTAATTTGCTTGCGTTTCATAAAATTCTTCTAAAAAAAAAAATTAGTCAAAAAAAAAGAAAGCATTGGAAATCAAACGGATGTGTCTCAGAACTGTTGCGAGAGAAGTGAATTTTGAGCAAAATGAAACACAAAGAATTTTCCTTTTCTCAACAACAGTTCTGTGCACAAAAAATTAGAAAAATTATTTAAATTAAGGTTGTTCAGCAAATGAAATTTGTTACAAAGTAAAAAAATAAGAAGAAAAAAAACTATTTTTTGCTCTTTACATAATTTGTTTGCAATATTTTATTTCGCAATTTATTTTTCATTTATTACATTAACTTTTTGCCGCGTAGTTTTCAACTCTAAACGTATAAAAAAAAATAATAATAATAATTAAATAATGCGCATGGTGGGGCACAAGAGGTAGGTGCTGTTTTTACCTAAATCAAACGAATTTCCGAAATTTATCAAACAGAGAAACACAGAAGAAAATTCATTAAAATATGGCTAAAACCTCTGTTAATTCGTAATTTTTTGACAATTACAAAACAACAACAAGAACAAACAAAAATAAAACAACAACAAAAAAATGGACCAGTTTATTCAACATTGAATTGACAACCACCAAAAAAAAGTATCAAGCAACCAAAACAAAAAAACAAAACTTAAGCAAAAAAAAATCTAATGAAATTATATACATTATAAAAATTGATGAAACCGTCCAATTATGAAAAACAGCAAAACAAGAACAACAACAAGAAACGACATAAAAAGACAAAAACAACTACAACAACACCAAACAACACGACACGAGTTGAAAACTGCTTTCCCAAACAAACAAACAAGTAAAAAAAATACCATAACGATCGATCAACTGCATCAACGACTGTAAGAGCGACTATTTAGCAATCAGCGTAAAAGTATGCAACAAAAAAATTAAAACGTTTGAAGCGCATTTACAGTGGTTCACAGTTGCGATACGCTCTTTCTTCCATTTTTTATCTATTTTTTTTATTCCATGCTGCTTTTACACGACAAAGCTAAAAAAATTTATAATAATATTTGCTAAAAAAAAACTATTTTGCTTTTTGTTTTCATTTTTTTGTATATAATTTTATTTTTTTTTTTTTTGGTATTTTCAAATGAAATGAAAAGTAAACAACACTAAAAACAAAAAGCAACAACTTTGTACACCGAAACGAATTCATAATTATCTATGATGAATATGCATATTGCGAGCAAAAAATAAAAGAAAATCTAAATGCGAAAAATAATGCAAAAAAAAAAAAAAAAATAATAATAAAAAATAAATGAAAACGTAGATAAGAAAAACAAAAACTACATATGAGAAAATGCGTAAAAGATACAACTACAAACTATATTCTTATAGGCTTATAGTTTATACTTGCAACATACACACATAAAAAAAAAAAATAAATAAAAAAACAAAAATAAACATAAAGAAAAAAAAATACTTATATATACATGACATTAAACGAAAATATTTACATATAATTATACTATATATATATATATATATATATATATATATATATCGCAGAGTGCATAAAACACACGCATAGTAATACAGTAACAAGAACAACAAGAACAACATACACATATTGCGACATATGATATATGTATATATCTTATATATATACATATATCATATGTCGCAATATGTGTATGTTGTTCTTGTTGTTCTTGTTACTGTATTACTATGCGTGTGTTTTATGCACTCTGCGATATATATATGTATATATATATATATATATAGTATAATTATATGTAAATATTTTCGTTTAATGTCATGTATATATAAGTATTTTTTTTTCTTTATGTTTATTTTTGTTTTTTATTTTTTTTTTATGTGTGTATGTTGCAAGTATAAACTATAAGCCTATAAGAATATAGTTTGTAGTTGTATCTTTTACGCATTTTCTCATATGTAGTTTTTGTTTTTCTTATCTACGTTTTCATTTATTTTTTATTATTATTTTTTTTTTTTTGCATTATTTTTCGCATTTAGATTTTCTTTTATTTTTTGCTCGCAATATGCATATTCATCATAGATAATTATGAATTCGTTTCGGTGTACAAAGTTGTTGGTTGATCGATCGTTATGGTATTTTTTTTACTTGTTTGTTTGTTTGGGAAAGCAGTTTTCAACTCGTGTCGTGTTGTTTGGTGTTGTTGTAGTTTTTTGTCTTTTTATGTCGTTTCTTGTTGTTGTTCTTGTTTTGCTGTTTTTCATAATTGGACGGTTTCATCAATTTATATAATGTATATAATTTCATTAGATTTTTTTTTGCTTAAGTTTTGTTTTTTTGTTTTGGTTGCTTGATACTTTTTTTTGGTGGTTGTCAATTCAATGTTGAATAAACTGGTCCATTTTTTTGTTGTTGTTTTATTTTTGTTTGTTCTTGTTGTTGTTTTGTAATTGTTGTCAAAAAATTACGAATTAACAGAGGTTTTAGCCATATTTTAATGAATTTTCTTCTGTGTTTCTCTGTTTGATAAATTTCGGAAATTCGTTTGATTTAGGTAAAAACAGCACCTACCTCTTGTGCCCCACCATGCGCATTATTTAATTATTATTATTATTTTTTTTTATACGTTTAGAGTTGAAAACTACGCGGCAAAAAGTTAATGTAATAAATGAAAAATAAATTGCGAAATCAAATATTGCAAACAAATTATGTAAAGAGCAAAAAATAGCTTTTCTTCTCCTTATTTTTTTACTTTGTAACAAATTTCATTTGCTGAACAACCTTAATTTAAATAATTTTTCTAATTTTTTGTGCACAGAACTGTTGTTGAGAGAAGGAAAATTCTTTATTTGTGTTTCATTTTGCTCAAAATTCACTTCTCTCGCAAACAGTTCTGAGACACATCCGTTTGATTTCCAATGCTTTCTTTTTTGACTAATTTTTTTTTTAGAAGAATTTTATGAAACGCAAGCAAATTAAATGAAAATAATTTGGCTAAAATTTTCAATAAAAGCATTTTCGCTTTTTTCTTTTTGTTTCTCTTTCTTTTTCAAAATAATCGATATTTTTTAAAGCATACTAATTTTTTTTTTCCATATTAAATCGTCAAATCGTGTAAAAACTTATCGTCGTTTTATGGCTTAGGTCTAGGCTTTCGGTATTCTTAGCTGGGCGTTTTTTTTTATTTTCTCTCATATATTTTCTCGTTTTCTTTTGGTTTTTTTTTTGTCTGCTTTTATTTTTTATTAGCAGCTTATGTTCCATTCAATGAAAGTATTCTTGGTATTTTCCTTGTTTTTTGTTTGTTTTGTTTTTTTGGTGTTGTTTTACACTTTAAATACATTTGTAATGCCTAAATTGTAAAATCGTGTTTAACTTAAGCCGCCTTATAAATTTCGATATGTTAAAATTCAGGATTTACGCTTTAACAATTTGGCATATCGTTTGTTTTTTTTTGGTATTTTTATTTATGTTTTTTTTTAATCAACTGTTTATTTGTTTTTTTAGTATTTGATTTTTATTAAAAAAAAATAAGAAATAAGTATAAGCTTAATGAGGGGCGTGGCGGGCGTGTCGTAGGGTCGCTGTGTTTTTTTTTGCATTTTTTGTTTTCTAAAGATAAATAATAATTATTTGTCATGTTTCAATTCCTGCAAAAATAAATGTTATTTTCTTTGTGTGTGTGTGTGTGTTTGTTGTGTTTAGTGTTTGTTAAAAAAATTAAAGAAAAGAAATTGCTAAATAATTTTACATATATCATACATATACATATATATATATATATATCGTATATTTATATCAAAAAAATGAGCGCGCGATATTACAAACTTTGGGCACACAAGAAGAAAATAAAATAAAAATAACAACAAAAATTTAAATATTAAATAAAACAAATTCCACAATATACACACACACACGCACAGGCATGTGCTAAATTCAACTAAGGAAAGTAAAATTTAGCACATGTCTGGCATATATAACGTAAATATATATGCGTGATGTGCATGCATGTGTGTGTGTATGTATATCTAATAATTATATATACTAAATATATAAATTTATATATATATTATTTTATTTTATGTTTTTTTTTTCTTTGCCATATTATTATTACTCACATAAAATTATAAAAAAAAATTAAGAATTAAAATGATACAACGGCTGTAAATTGAATGTTGTATTTTTTTTTTCATTCTAAAGAGAATAAAAACATTTCAATTTTTGCATATTATTTTCTCAATTATTTTTATAATAATAAATGATATATAGTTTAGCTACCAAGTTGAATTTTATTTTTATTATTTATTATTTAAGTTAGTTTTATTTATTTTTTAAGTATATTTTTTTTTATTTGTTTATGCACTAATTTAGGAGCTTCAAGATCGTTGTTGCTTTAAGTTCTTAATAAAATAAATTGTATTTAATTATTAGCGAGATTAATTTTTGTTTCTTGTTTTTTTATCTCTCTGTGAATAAATCCATTTAAATTAAGTACAATTATACTTAATTTTAGTAAAATATTTTACAATTTTATTACGATTTACAACAATTTTTTTTATTTTTATTTTTTACATAACTAAATTATATAATTAAAGAAAAAGAATTAAAAATAAAATAGACATGAACGAATTAAAAAAAAAAATAATAATGAGCAAAAATTGCAAAAATAAATTAATGAAGTGTTGTTGTTGTTGTAGTAGTTGCTCTAACGCTTGTTGCTTTGCTGCTGTGTTGCAATTGTTGTTCTTGCAACTATGTTTAAAGCAATAATTGCACATAATGGAGAGAAAAATAAATGTTGATGAAATAAAAAAATTCGTTAAACGTTTCTATATAAAGCAAGTAAAGTATTCGTTGATTTGCATTTTAGAACATAATTTTTGTCTGCGTGTGTGTGTGTGTCTGCTGTGTGTATGTGTGTGTGTATATAGTATACATATATGTATATTATATATATAAATCATTATCATTCTCGCCCCGCTTATTATACAAAATTGTAGAAACTAAAGAAATTAACTAAAAATTAATCAATTTATTTTTTTTTTGTTTTTAAGCTTAGCTGCAAATTAAATATTTTTTTTGTTTTATGATTTAATGCATTTTTATTATTGTTTGTTCAAGTTTTTCTTATTTTTTTTTTGTTTTTAATCTAACATACGCCTTTGATATGGTTGTTACTGTTGCTTTTTATTGCTGATATTTTTTTTCCATTTAATTTTCCTTTTATTTATAAATTTTTTTATATTATTTTTTGTTTTGTTTTTTTTTTATTTATTTTATATGCGTCACGCCAAATTTACTTTTAGTGCTGAAATGTTTGGCTCTTTTTTTCTGTCTTCTTGTTTGTCGTCTGTTTAAACACCCTTAAAACGCCTCAAAAATATTTGTTTTATTTTATTTTTTTTTTTGTTTTTGTTGTTTTTATGTATGTTTTTATATGCTAGCCTGTTGTCTCGTCGCTTTTATGCTTAAAAATTAATTTATAAATTTAATATGCAATTTTTTTTTTTTTTTTTACCTTTCTTTTTTGTTTTTGCATTAATTGTTTTAAATTTGTTTGTTTTTTTTTTAGTTTTTGCTTTTTACATGTAGTGTAAAATTATATAATTAATTATGTATAATTATTAATTTAATTTAAATACATATACAGCTCATACATAATAAATTTATGCCTTTTCTTTAACTTTTGTAAATTAAGCACAAAAATTTATGTTTATGTTCTTGTCTTTTCTTTTTTTTTGTTTTTGATTTAAGAAAAATAAATGAATAAAAACAGAATAAACATAAAAAAAGGAAAAAACATTGGCTTGTGCAAGTGTTTTTTTTAATTTTTTTTTTTTTTTGATTTCTTTTTTTCTCTTTACCTTTGTTTCGTTCTGAAAAAATTTGCATTTAACTAAAATTAATAAATTTGATTTAAAATTGCTAAATTTTTGGTTTAATTTTACACGTTTTGCTCTCGCATCATTTTTTTTTTTATTTCATTCTCATTTTCTTTATTCTTTCTCAATTTTGCATGCATGTATTTTTTTAACCCGATTTTTTCAATATAATTATTTTTTTTTGCTCATCTCGCGCTCTATATATGCTCGCTGCTCTTTCTCTCTCTCACACGTGAATACTTGTGTCGAAATATTGTCCAAAGAAAATAATTTCTTGTTGCATATATTGTGTTTTTCATTATTTTTTTTCCCCACATTGTAAAAGTATATATAATAATTGTATAAATGATATAGAATAATTAACTAAATTGTAGATGTATATATATTCATATACGTGTGTCATGTATACATATATATATAGAGTTTACTATAAGTATGTATATAGCTTAGATGAAAGTCAGTTTTTAATTAGTTTTAATTTTTTTTTTTGTTTTTTTTTTTAGTTGTGTTTTTACTGTGTTTTCATGTATTTGTTTTTATTAGTATAATAATTATTATTATTATTTATTATTATTATTTATTAGTATAATATTATAATTTCATATTACATTGTTTACAATTTGTATTTGTTGTTGTTGTTGTTGTATTTGTTTTTATGTTTTGTTGCAATTTTCACACACATGAGAAACTTGACAAAAATATAAATGAAAGAAAAAAAATAATAATGTTCGTTTGGTGTTTAGTTTTTCTTGTTGTTGTTGTTTAAGTTTTAGTTTGCTTTTGTTTCGTTTTTTTTTTTTTTATGACGAAATATAATAATTTAACCTAGTTTTTTTTTTTTCATTATGTTTTTGTTTCTTTCTCGTTTCTCTGCTTTTTCTTTTACAATTTTAAGAACAATTTGTTTTACAGCATTTGTATTATTTTTATTTTTTGTTTTGTTTTTTTTTATATATATATAAATATATATATATATAAAATAATTCGGCAAACGCATGTATGCCTTGTGTTAATGGTGTTAGTATTGTTTATTTGTTGCTCTATGCAATTCTTTATGCAAGTCTATGCAATTTTATGCATGTCTATGCATGTTTATGCAAGTGTATTTTGTTTTCTATGTCTTTGTATTGAAGGCGATGTTAGTGAAAGTAACTTTTGAACGCTGCCATTTTTGTTTATAATTGTATGAATTTTCTTGTTTGTTTTTGTTTTTTTTTTTTTTGCATTTGTTTGTTTCTTGTTGTTGTAATTATATTTTTATTTGTTTTCAATTTGGAACGCGACAAAAACCAAATAAGAAAAATATAGAAAAAATGGCGCGTTAAAAAGTTACATGCGTTTGCGAAGTTTCATTTAGTTTCTTTTACATTTACGTTAAGTATTTTGTTTTCTTTCTTTTTTTTTAGTTTCTGCTAATTATGTTTTTGTTAATAATTGTAAGTGTTGTTTATTTATGTTTGTGTGTGTGTGTGTGTGTATATATTCTGAAGCAAGTTAAGTAGTAATTTAATTTAATTCAATTAAATTGTAATTATCAGTGTTTGTTGTTGTTGTTGTTGCTGCTGCTGCTGCTGCTTTTGCTGTTTGACGTCCCTTCACATTTGTTGAATGTTGTTGTTGTTGTTATTATATTGTTGTTGCCGTTGCTGCTGTGTGTCCTATACTCTTTCTCTTTCCATCACCATCCAATGTAACATCTCATTGGCTTGTGTTGTTGTTTTCTTTGTTGTTGTTGGGTTTTGTTATTGTTGTTTAATGATGTGTTGCTTAGCTAGTTGTTGTTGTTGTTGATGTTGTTGGCGTTGGCGCTTACACAATTGTAATCAAATCTCAATTGTAAATCTCAACCTTAACATCACCATCATTCTCCTTCTCGATCATGCCCTCATTGGCCGCATTATTCCAGGCGCCGTTCATGCTCTTCGACGATGAGAAGCACAGCTTCATGATGAATGGGAATTTGGTGCCTAAATTATATTACATTGAAAACAGATATGAAGAGAGAAATGGAAGAGAAAGAAATGCATTGTTATAGTATAAATTTGTTGGGCTTTCGTTAGCAATAATAACAGATTCGTTGATAGTATTGTTTTTTTTGTAGTAATGTGTATAAGTGTTGTATATAGATATATATATATCTGAATTAAGTTATTTTGCTTTTCGCAGTTTAATTTTTTCTTTTTTTTTGGGAAGTTGGATTGCGGGAGGGAAGGGAAATTAAAATAGGTTTAGAAATGAGGATGGAGAATGAGGATGATGAAATTAACCAACTTTACAAGTGCAAAATATTCAATCAACTAACGGAGAGCAAGAACTAAAAGGAGAGCGGGAACGCAACGGAGAGTGGAAACGCAACGGAGAGTGGAAACGCAACGGAGAGTGGAAACGCAAAGGAGAGCGGGAACGCAACGGAGAGCGGGAACGCAATGGAGAGCGGGAACGCAATGGAGAGCGGGAACGCAATGGAGAGCGGGAACGCAATGGAGAGCGGGAACGCAACGGAGAGCGGGAACGCAACGGAGAGCGGGAACGCAACGGAGAGCGGGAACGCAACGGAGAGCGGGAACGCAACGGAGAGCGGGAACGCAACGGAGAGCGGGAACGCAACGGAGAGCGGGAACGCAACGGAGAGCGGGAACGCAACGGAGAGCGGGAACGCAACGAAGAGCGGGAACGCAACGAAGAGTGTAGCAAAAGCAACCATATTTCCATTTCTCTTATAACGTTAAGAAAAATAAGTAATGGAAACTGTCGAGAAAGTAATAGCAAACAATTCTATATTTTGCATTATGAATTTTGTTTATTTTGAAAGCATTTTCAGTGCCATACCTCATGAAGACAAAACCAATTTCAAAAATCAAAAACCTATGTTTATTCTATGTTTATTGGACAGGGAAAAAAAAATGCGTAACAGGCAGCACTATGAATTTTTACTATAGTTACGGCAATGGTTTAATACAAGTACTAAAGAATATCTCTGATGTCTCATTGAAATTACTGCAAACAATCAAATATGCATGACACGCGTACACAAATGCAAGAGGGACGCACAACACATACACATAGGGAGAGATGGAGAGAGCGGAAGAGGTGGCTTGGCACATGCAAAATATTTGCTAGATGCATAATTTTACAGCCTGAAAATATGCATTGGCATCTGTTTGCATTTAGCATTTGCTCTTGCTGCAACTACTGCGGGCTGTATGCGTGCGTGTGTTGTGTGCTGCTGCTGTGTTTTCGAGTGTATTTGCATTCCTTACACTTTTAATTACTATTTACCATGCACTCGAGCGGCACTCGATGCAATAGCAACAGCAGCAGCAGCAGCGGTAGCAGAGGCAGCGAGCAACAGCAGAAGAAATAGCAGAAATGAAACAGCAACAAGAGAAATGTGAAAGAGGCGGCGGTAGCAGCAGTAGTAGCAACAAGCAAAGGCAATGCATCAAGAACAACAATAACAAATATGCAAATAATGCCCACCAAAAATATTGACAATACATTCCCTCTCTTTCTCACTTGCACTCACACTATCGCCGCCCAACTGCTCTCGCTTTGCCTGCTTGCTTGTTATTTGCATAAAAGATTTTTATGCAAGGTGTAAACACAATGAAAGAGCGAGAACGAGAGAGAAAGAAAGAAACAGCACTCATGCTCACTTTCACACACGCACGCATACTAAAGGCAACTGTGCCAATGCCAGAAAACTCAGTTTATCTGCATAATTTGCAACAGGCAGCGAGAAACACACGCTGAAAACAAGAGAACAAAGTAAATGAAAACAAAGAGCGTGGTGAGAGCAAGAATGAGAGCAGGTGTAACTGCACTTAGCAATGTGTTCGATTACAGCACGCGGCACGTGACTAGATTAACTAAGAATTGCTGTCATGCCATACTATGCCTGCTGCGTGTGTGACAATAATTGGGCAATTACACTGTGAACGTGTGGTGTGTAAACAGCGCGGAGGTGAGAGCGCTGTGAAATATACTAGTTATTGTCAACTGTTACTAGCAATACGCGCACAACTGTAACGGCAATGTAACCTCCTTCTACTCCACATTCACCTCCCTCTTCCCTCATCAAGCAATCTAACCAGCACACAAATAAATGAAACCATAAGAACTTTGGCAATGACAAACACGATTCATTTGCAATTTTGTATTTGCTCTACAACAACAACAATCACGACAACGACGAACAATTTGTGGTACTGTAATCGTACAAAAAGTAGAAGAAAACAAATCGTTGGGCAATCAAAATGTTGATTATTTTATGATCGTTGTTTATCCGTGGAAAAAGACATTTGAAATTTTATTTTTCTTTTTTTTTGTTGTTTGTAAAATACACAAATAATAATTGCCAGCAGCATGTTGACAAGGTAAATAAAATTTTTGGGAGCACAGCACACAAAATGCAAATATCAAAAGTAATAATCGTAATATGCGGACTTAAAAACCAGAAGAGTTTCAGTATAAAGTAGAGTAGCAGGACGAATAGAAGGGCAAAGGAAATACTGAATCTGTAATATTTATGGGCAAAGTTTTATGGTCCGTCGTCGACAAGCAACGAAAAGTCAAAAGCTGCGCGTTCAAAATCGCCAAAAATTGCGAGCAGCTACAGGCATAAATAGAAGGCGCGAGCTTTCCTTATACATTTATTATATATAGAGAGATATTTGTGTGTATTTTGGTTGTAGTAACTTCTCTCTTCTGTTGAACGACAACCGAAATTGTTTATCTTAATTACCAAATTAAAATTTTCAACGCGACACTACTAAAAAAAAAGGGAAAACTTTTCTCCTAAAACTTTTCGTACGCGCCTTGCGGAAGCTGTAAAAAAAAAAGGAAAACACGAAAGAGCAGTAGAAGAGTAGTAGTAGTAGTAGAAGGGGAAGAAAGTGAGAGATAGAGAGAAGGGGGAGGAAAAAAATTTGAGAATTGGCTTTTCTTGAATGTTGTACAGATTGTGATAATAGTAGTAAGGTGTTTGGCTGTTGGTCTGGTTGTTGCTTTGGTTTCTGTGGTTTTGTTGGCGTTGGTTGTGCACGATGGCAATCGAAAAATGAAAACAAAAAAAAAGTAAAAAGTTGAAAACTCGGGGAAAGTCCATTGCGAAAAGTAGGCTTCCCTCTTTTGGAGGAAACTTCTGTTCTCTGCTTCATTTTTCGTCTTGCCAAGAAGGAAAGTAGTGGTGGTGGTGGTGAAGGTTGTAATGATGGTGGTGGTGGTGAAGGTTGTAATGATGGTGGTGGTGGTGGTATTGGTATCGTTTTTTTTGTTGCGAAAATTTCGTGTAACTTTTTCATTAAAGATTCTCGAACAAAAAGAAGAACAAAAAAAAAGAAACAAAAACATTTGCTGAAAATTCTTGACCATATGCTATTGATAGGGTCAAGAGTCAAGAGTTTTTCATTTCAATGTTTTTTTTTTCTTCTGCTTTTCTTTTTGTGATCTTTCTTTTCATTGTCAATTTTTTTCGAATTTTTTTTTTATTTTTTTGAATAACACTTAAACACAACACTATCTCACCTTTACCCTCAATAGGCAGATGGTTGCACTTCATGATAGCCAGGACAGCTAGAGAAATATTTGGGAATTCGATCAGACCCGATGATGAACGCTCCGTCTTCAAGGGGAATAGACGCACAGATGTAGCTGGCACTTCCTTAATATTGAAGATGCCA
>JBAMBR010003660.1:0-17131 GCA_037044475.1 Zaprionus obscuricornis | reverse complement strand
CCCGTTGTGCAATTTCGAATAGTTCAACAAAATCGGGACAAATGGAACGAGCTTTATTAAGTATATCTGTAAATTGAAAATATATATATATATAAAAATTATTATAAAATATTATAGAAAATATTTTAAAAAGCATAAAGAGAGCCCAGTCCTTGTTATATGATTGACAGACAATAATACTCACCTTGCCCCTTTTCAATTTCTGTTGTTGTTGAATAAATCATATTACATTGATCATAGAGTTGAATGAAGAAATTGCCCAAATATAAAATATCATGTAATTGTTCAATATTATTATTTTTATCATTATTATTCTTTGTCGTTTCATCCGAAATTGTACATTTCTCAAGTAATGTATTTGTTTTTGATGATATTTTTGTAACAATCTCTAATGGTAATTGATTTTCATCATTCAACTTGGCAACACATAATTCTTTAACAGTCTCTATCGTTAATTTTCGCATTTCTTTTAATTTCTCATCCGAGTTTTTATTTAATGTTGTTAATGTATCAATTTTGTTTAATGCGTTTGCTAAATTTTCTTCATGTTGTACTACTTTTTCTTGTAAATCCTTTAAATGTTTTTCTAAAGTAACTTTCTCTTCATTTAATGACACAATTGATGCGTCAGCATTCTACAAAAAAAAAAAATAAATCAAAATAATTATGAAAGAAACAGAGAACAATTTTCACTTTTATTCTTGGAAATTTTTTTTGTTCATGATTTTAATGAATGCAAAAAAGTTAGATTGTGCTTCTATTTGCAGACTAAAAAGCATTTTGTGAAGTGCATTTGCACTGCAATTATTTTTGGTGCGATTCAGTGACTTGTTATGAAAGCTTATATCAATTTACATGAGAAACATTTATAGCCTATTATTAAGATGATGTGTATTAGCAGCATATAATAAGGACAAAAAGCATTTCAAGCGATTTTTATTAAATAATTTATTTATAATTTTACCTGCAACGCATTTTCTTTATCATGCAATTTATGTTCTGTTTCATTCAAAACTTTACGTAAAGCCTGTGAATCCTTTTCAAAAGTTACTTGCAAATCATTATTTGTGTTCGATAGTGTTAAACACTTGTCTTCATACATTTTTTGATTTTCAATAAATTCAGTTTCTTTTTGTTTAATTACATTTTCAGCTTCTAAAAGTTTTTGTTGCTTTTCACTCAAAACTAAATTTATATTTTTTATTGTAATTTCTTTTTCTTTTACCGTTTCGTCAAAGTTTTTATTTGATATTGTTAGTGAATCTATTTTACTCAATGCGTCGACTAAATCTTCTTCATGTTGCACTACTTTAATTTGTAAATCTTTTAAAAGATTTTCTAAATTAATTTTTTCTTGATTTAATATAAGAATTGATGCATCAGATTTCTATAAAAATAATTATAAAATTGTTAAAAAAAATAGAAAATATTTTTTTTTTAAACAAATATTTATACAGCAAGGAGAATTTGTATGAGTAACGCAACTATTCGCTTATCGAATTGTTGTACAAGTGACGGCGCAAATATAAAAAAAAAATGAATATAAAGCTTCTTGATATTGAAAATTCTTGAAATTGAAATTATTTACCTGCAAAGCATTTTCTTTATCATGCAATTTATGTTCAGTTTCATTTAAAACATTACGTAAAGCCTGTGAATCCTTTTCAAAAGTTACTTGCAAATCATTATTTGTGTTCGATAGTGTTGAACACTTTTCTTCATATATATTTTGCTTTTCAATGAATTCAGCTTCTTTTTGTTTTAATACATTTTCAGCTTCTATTAATTTTTGCTCTTTTTCATTTAAAATTAAATTAATATTTTTTAACATAATTTCTTTTTCTTGCACCGTTTCGTCAAAGTTTTTATTGCTCATTGTTAGTATATTTCACTTAACGTTTATAAATTACAATTTATTACTCTTCTGTCTATTGCTGTTTGAGCTTTGTAAAATTAATATTCGTTGTGCGTTGTGTACTAAAAATCTTTTATATAATATTATTCTTTTAGCAAGCTGATGCAAAAATAAATTTATTAAATCAAGAGAAAATTCATTTAGAAAATCAATTTAAAAATTTGCAAGATAAAGTCTTGCTTGATGAAGAAAATTTAATTAATACTATGAAAAAAATTGATTCTCTAACAATGAGCAATAAAAACTTTGACGAAACGGTGCAAGAAAAAGAAATTATGTTAAAAAATATTAATTTAATTTTAAATGAAAAAGAGCAAAAATTAATAGAAGCTGAAAATGTATTAAAACAAAAAGAAGCTGAATTCATTGAAAAGCAAAATATATATGAAGAAAAGTGTTCAACACTATCGAACACAAATAATGATTTGCAAGTAACTTTTGAAAAGGATTCACAGGCTTTACGTAATGTTTTAAATGAAACTGAACATAAATTGCATGATAAAGAAAAAGCTCTGCAGGTAAATAATTTCAATTTAAAGAATTTTCAATATCAAGAAGCTTTATATTCATTTTTTTTTTATATATTTGCGCCGTCACTTGAACAACAATTCGATAAGCGAATAGTTGCGTTACTCATACAAATTCTCCTTGCTGTATAAATATTTGTTTAAAAAAAAAATATTTTCTATTTTTTTTAACAATTTTATAATTATTTTTATAGAAATCTGATGCATCAATTCTTATATTAAATCAAGAAAAAATTAATTTAGAAAATCTTTTAAAAGATTTACAAATTAAAGTAGTGCAACATGAAGAAGATTTAGTCGACGCATTGAGTAAAATAGATTCACTAACAATATCAAATAAAAACTTTGACGAAACGGTAAAAGATAAAGAAATTACAATAAAAAATATAAATTTAGTTTTGAGTGAAAAGGAACAAAAACTTGTAGATGCTGAAAATGTAATTAAACAAAAAGAAATTGAATTTATTGAAAATCAAAAATTGTATGAAGACAAGTGTTTAACACTATCGAACACAAATAATGAATTGCAAGTAACTTTTGAAAAGGATTCACAGGCTTTACGTAAAGTTTTGAATGAAATTGAACAAAAATTGCATGATAAAGAAAATGCGCTGCAGGTAAAATTAAAAATAAATTATTTAATAAAAATCGCTTGAAATGCTTTTTGTCCTTATTTATGCTGCTAATACACATCATCTTAATAATAGGCTATAAATGTTTCTCATGTAAATTGATATAAGCTTTCATAACAAGTCACTGAATCGCACCAAAAATAATTGCAGTGCAAATGCACTTCACAAAATGCTTTTTAGTCTGCAAATAGAAGCACAATCTAACTTTTTTGCATTCATTAAAATCATGAACAAAAAAAATTTCCAAGAATAAAAGTGAAAATTGTTCTCTGTTTCTTTCATAATTATTTTGATTTATTTTTTTTTTTTGTAGAATGCTGACGCATCAATTGTGTCATTAAATGAAGAGAAAGTTACTTTAGAAAAACATTTAAAGGATTTACAAGAAAAAGTAGTACAACATGAAGAAAATTTAGCAAACGCATTAAACAAAATTGATACATTAACAACATTAAATAAAAACTCGGATGAGAAATTAAAAGAAATGCGAAAATTAACGATAGAGACTGTTAAAGAATTATGTATTGCCAAGTTGAATGATGAAAATCAATTACCATTAGAGATTGTTACAAAAATATCATCAAAAACAAATACATTACTTGAGAAATGTACAATTTCGGATGAAACGACAAAGAATAATAATGATAAAAATAATAATATTGAACAATTACATGATATTTTATATTTGGGCAATTTCTTCATTCAACTCTATGATCAATGTAATATGATTTATTCAACAACAACAGAAATTGAAAAGGGGCAAGGTGAGTATTATTGTCTGTCAATCATATAACAAGGACTGGGCTCTCTTTATGCTTTTTAAAATATTTTCTATAATATTTTATAATAATTTTTATATATATATATATTTTCAATTTACAGATATACTTAATAAAGCTCGTTCCATTTGTCCCGATTTTGTTGAACTATTCGAAATTGCACAACGGGATGATAAGAATAAGCAAGTAAATCCCATTGTAAATAGAATACAAACAAAATTATCAGAATTAAATGAACTTGTTCAAAGTGCATTAAATAATTTCGATAATGTTGATCTTGATAAACTTATTGAGATTGAATTGAAAGAAATGGATATTGCTATTGAGGAAGCAGCAAGCAAAATAATGGACTTGATGACAAAAACACGTGAGAATGATAATAAAATCAAGCTCGAGGTAAATGGAAAAATTTTGGAAGCTTGTACAACGTTAATGGAATGCATTAAATTGTTAATATTAAAGTCACGTATACTACAAAAAGAAATTGTTTCCTCACAGAAAGGTAAGTTAAATTTATATTAAATAAAAATATTTTATATTTATTTATTAACATATCATTATTCTTCTCCCATAGGTAATGCAACTGAAAGTGAATTTTATAAACGCAACAGTCAATGGTCCGATGGTTTAATATCAGCATCAAAGAGTGTTGCTAAAGCTGCTAATTATCTAGTTGAAGCTGCTAATAAAGCTGTAAATAGTGATAATGGTTCGAATTTTGAACTTATTGTTGCAGCACAAGAAATTTCAGCATGCACTGTACAATTGGTAATTGCAAGTAAAGTGAAAGCAAATCAAAATAGTGAAAATTTACAAAATTTAACAATTGCATCACGTAATGTAACAAAAGCAACGGGTGTTGTTGTTGCAACTGTTAAAGATGGTAACTCCAGGCAAGAACATGAACAAGATAATGAATTCTGTAAATTGACACCATCACAATTGAAAACTAAAGAAATTGAGATACAAGTGAAAGTATTAGAATTGGAAAAAGCGCTGCAAACACAACGTTTGAAATTGTCAGCGTTTCGCAAAGAACATTATCAAAAAACTGAATACTAAAAAAAAAAAAAATCCAAAATCCAAATATAAATTGGAATATTAATAATATTATTAAACAAGTATTTTATTTATCATATTATTATTTAAGTTAACAAAATAATATTAATTGTGAATATGAAATGTGAATGTGAATGTCAATGTGATGATGGTTTTCAATTAAAATACTATATTGATTTTTTATCTATGAGTTTTATTTTTAAATGCAAAATTGAATTTTAAAGAGTTTTGAAGTATTTATTCAATTGAAGCTTCATTTATCATAAATTTAATCAACAATTAAAGTTCATAAATTATAAATTACAATAATCATGCATAGTTTTAATATGACTCAATATATGAACTACTGCAGTTGTGAATCGGTGGGTTATATATATACGAGTATATATATTTATGTACTCTTTTCTATGTTTCTGCTATATATATATATATCAATGTATATACATTTCTCTCGTCGCAAATGAAATTTCACATTGTTGCCAACAGTTTAATTTTATTGAGAATATTTTGCATCATTTTCATTTCATTTATTTTTATTGAATGTTCTGCAGAGCTTATATCTTAGGCTTGTCATATATAATTATTATAATTATAATTAATTAAAACCAATTTCATTTTAGCTATGTTTCATATATATTAATATCAAGTTTACTTAGAGCTTCTAACTTTACTTAAATGTATGATCAGCATTCAGTTCATTTATAAATTATTTATCATTGGCATCAAATTGCACTTGAAACTCTCAAAATATGTTTTTCTTTTCTCTTTTTTTTCAATAAGAAAATTGCCTTAATTTTATCAAGTTTTCTTTTTCTTTCTTTCATATCAACAAATAATATTTGATCGTCGCTGTTTTTGTAAATTAATATTTAGCAGAAGAAGAATATTTTCGACTTTAGAAATCTTTTAATTCTTGTTGTAGATGTGAAGAAGCTTTTTACTTACTGTTTGTAATATATGTAGATAACGATAAATATAACGGCTTAATATTTAAATATTTTATTTCACAGCTGCCGTCAAATTCTCATAATTAGCTCGACTATAAATTTTCTTAGCTCTATCAAAAGCTTCAATAATACATGATCTGCACAGGAAAAAAATATATTATATTTATAAAATTGAATGCATAATGAGAAAATTACATATTTACCTAAATAGTTTTTGATGTAAAACATAGGCGCTCACATGTCCAGCATCCAAATATCGTACTTCAGCTCCTGGCCAAATATCTTCAAGATTTGAGCAACCATCTCGCGGTACATATGCATCATCTCTAGCACAAACAGCGATAATTAATGATGTATCAAATGGCACTGAGAAATTCTTTAAATGTGTACATTCATCCATCATGCCACGCATAAATTGTAAGGCCTCTCGCTCCCACCAATTAGTCTTTGTTATATCAATTTTATTAGTTTTATTTTGTGCAGTTTGTGGTAAAATATATTTCATCAGTTTTGTTAATGTCGATCGATCAGAATCATTGGAAATATTTTTACCAAGTATTTCACTTAATGGGAATTGTAAATTTTTTGAATTTAATGTTGAATTTTCTATTGATTTTAATAAAAATATTGATTGATTTGCATTTTCTAAAATAGATTTTTGACCATTTTTATCACATTCCATTGTTTGAATTTTTCTTGTATCATCAATATCTTCTTTAAGTTCATGAAGTGACTGATTAAAATTTTGTATAAACTTTTGACCAGCTTCAAAAGCATCGTCAATTATTGTAACCATTTTTGATAATCTCTCTCGAAATTGACCATCTGAATAATATTGTGTCTCCAACATATCCCAATTTATTGATTGACTCATAACACCCTGAAAAATAATAAAAAAAAAATGGGAATAAATAAATAAAATTAGAATAAATTTACTTCATACTCACAGTGGTAAAAACAGCTGATGCAGTTGACCATGATAAGCATGGTACTAGCACTAAAGGTTTAGGCCAATTTGTTGCTGCTAACGATGCCATCTGCAATAAATTAATTTTTATTAATTAATAATCAATTAAATGAAAAATTCATAATAATTATAATAATTACATACATGACCTCCCATGGATAAACCAGTAACTCCAAGCGGACCAAATCCATTTCTTTCACACCAGTGAAAAAGTACAAGACATTCAAGTATAAGGCAGCCTCCCATCACAAATATATCCGATACATTATGCAAATTTGAACGTCTATAAAATAAAATATTAGCAACCAGACTAACAGTAAGATATTCGAAAACTTAAAGTAGACTCCAAGACCTTACCAAGCACAACATACTGTAAACCAAGATATAAACTAAAGCAGACGATG
Organism: Zaprionus obscuricornis; assembly: GCA_037044475.1. Taxonomy (NCBI): domain Eukaryota; kingdom Metazoa; phylum Arthropoda; class Insecta; order Diptera; family Drosophilidae; genus Zaprionus; species Zaprionus obscuricornis. The sequence goes on along the minus strand of JBAMBR010003660.1, from coordinate 9,901 downwards.
GTCTCTAACAAAACTAATTTAAAATCTATAATGAAATAGCCAAAAACTTACTCTAATTTAGGATATAATCTGAGAATATTTACTGAAACCTAACTATGCTGAGTAACTTAAAAACTTGCTTTAGAAATGTTGAAAATAGAATTACATTTGATCATCGGGTTTCCGTAATCCATAAAATGGGTTTTCCAGTATTATAGACCCAATATTTGCATCTTTCAATAATGGTTTTGCAATAAAATTTCTTCTACGCCAGAAAAACTGAAACAAAATATAATTAATATAAAATTTTTGAAAAAAATTTTTTTTTTACAATAATTTTGAAAATATTCAAAATGAATTTTATTTATTTTTGTTTTTAAGCACTTTTCAATTACATTTGTGTCTTTAAGTTCAGATGAATTATTAGTAGCTTTAACGGACCACTAAATAATAATATTATATTTTATAAATAATAAATAAATAAATAACAGACATTATTGTTATTTATTTAATTAAATTAAATTTCATTATATTTTAATTTGTACATATGAAAATTCTATTATTCTTAAAGTTGTTCCAATAAATTGACGAACTATATCTGTGTAATAGACATAAATTATAGTAATATAAATATAATGAAAATACTTACGTGATCGCCGGTACCCGCTAAATGAACGCAAATTGGTTTATGTTCTTCATTATTCCATTTATTTGGTATTAATAATTGAAAGTATGCCTTTTGTGCTGCCTCGGGTACTACTCCCGGCATATGTAGTTCAAGAGGTGTTGTGAAATTCCCTTCAATTAATGTGGAATCTGAGTATTTCTTCTTTTTTGTTATTTCCACAGGATAATCTCGTGGAACTAGTTTAAAACATGTTTCTCTACTAGAAATGATTTTTCTAAACTGAAATACTCTGCAAAATAGAAATACAATTTTTTATTGATTTGTTATATCTTTATATATATATAAAATTTATCTTTATCAACTATATTCAGCTTATAGAAACCTAGTACAGAAACTTTGTAAATCATGCATTAAAATTTGTTTTTAACTTTTAGGATGCTATATTTAGAATTTGAAAGTACAGTCGAGTCGCGATAATTCGTACCCCGTTAATTCGAAATACTCCATAATTCGTAAAAATATGATCCCCTTGCCATTTCGAATTATCGAGACTCCACTGTATTAACCATGTATGTCTGGGGATCTTCTATATACTTAACCTAGCCCTAACATTCGCTAGGTGGAAATTTGTCGCAGACAACGAAAAAAAACTCACTTTGCATCGACACTGTGATAATTTATTGCGGCGTCATCAAATGTTCAATGGCTCTTCAACTTGTTGAGCGTCTCAAACAACGGTTGAGATGCCAATCAGACTATCTGGGTGAGAATATAAAATACATTTTTTTGTTTTGTAATCAATTAAAAATCTATCTAAAATATTAACAGCTGTAATCAGAGTAAGCCGGTAAAAAATTCTTTAATTATCTGATATTAATCAAATTTATAATTTATCACGTAATATTTTATTTACATTTTCTTATCAATATTTGAAATAACGGAATACCCATAGTATACGATAGTACAATATGTTCCAAGATATCGAAAGATTATTTACAACAAAAAAAAAAAAAAATATATCGCCTATATCGGACTGAATGTTTTTATTATGCAAATTTATTTGCCGCAAACAATCAATCCATGAACATTATTTTTCTTTTCCATAATTGAATATATTCTTAAATATGAATATTATAAATATTATTAATTATAAATTCATTAATTTGCCATAAGGACCATTACGTAAATATTTATACATGCAAATGTATGTACAAACATACATACATACATACATATATGTGTTTACACATTAAGTACAAGTGCAAATGGCAAGCATTTAATACATACTTATCTTACCTACGTAAGTTTTCCGGTTTTCCCCATCCCTTCTCAAAGAATCTGGTAATGAGCATTCTTCGGTAAAGACTGTCTAGTTTACTCGGAGGCATGTTTTTATTTTAAATATATTTTCTACTACACAACGAGTCCAACCGAGAATGCTTCAATTAATAAACTGGTTCATTTTGACCGGTCAATCCGTGAACTTGTTGAACTAAATTTATTTCGATAAATAGAACAATTAATTTTGAGATGACAAATAAATCGATATTTTAAAAGAAAAATTTAAGTTTATTTTTACATTTTCTAATAATATAATTTTATTATGAAATATGAAAACATTTTAACATTTTTTAATATGCGCTTAGATAATGTGCATTTTTTTTTAAGCGTTATACAAATGTAATACATATCGATAGTCAATAAGCTGTCTGCAATAAATAGCTAGTTCATTTAGTATGTCGTTCAATTGAATTTATATTCTATAAACTTAAAGTAAACATATTACAAGTAAAGAACAGCAAATAATTTAAAGAAAAAACCAACACGCATCGATTTTTATTAAAAAGTAATTTACATAAACTATATCGATCAACTTGTTATAAAGAATATATTATTTGTGATTCGTTATACTCGTAAATGAACAATTAAAAATATTCTCATAACGTTGAATCATTATTTGCATTTAATTAATTTACAGTAATATATAAAATGGAATCTAAAACTATGCTTCCTGCTGTATTAATTCTTTCTTATGGAAATCGTACGCCTATGGAAATTGTTGAAAGTACGTAATATTACAATCAATAATAAGATGTTGCTTACAATGCATAATGTGTATGTACGTGTACATGTGTGTGTGTACTAACACTATGATCTGAGAGACCGTCACTCTACAGTATTGGGTAGCAGTTATAATTCTAATTCAAATCGATATTTATTTCTTTTTTAGGCATATTATCTGAAATGAATCAACCAAAACAGTTAACTACCTCGTCATATGCAAATATGAATATAAACTTTTTTAAATGTGATATTAGTACTAAATATTATAAGACAAGTATATCTTTAATACCATTTGATGGTAAATGCGAAGACATTCCAATGGAAATCAAAGAACTGACTGAAGCTTTAATAGTCTACTTTGAGCCAAGTGACGTAAGTAGAGAATTCTATTTCTTTTACAATTTTTAAAATTTTAAATGTATTTTTTTTTTTAGAAATCCTTCAGTAAACATTTAACGGGAATCAATGAATTTTTAAATACTTATAATATACAGCTTGGATTTTTATTAACAACCGAGTTTACAGATGATAAAAATGAATTATCCTTTGAGCAACTCAAAGAATCTTCAAATGTTGTATTGGATATTGTAACACTTAAACAAGATACTGATGAAGAAACAACAGATGAAGTCAACAATTTAAAATATACTGAAATCTTAGAAGGATTATCAAATTTTGTATGGTCAAATGTTAAATTCTGCTTAAATGTGTCTCATTGCGTAAATTTTGTGCAGTTATTAGCAAATTTTCAAAATTCGCTAATTCACTTTCCAGTTCATCAGTATTATTGGAATCCTTTCGACTTGAACCTAGCAAATAAATAATAAAAATATATTTTAAATATATATGATAAAAAATAGACAATAAATAATTATAATTTACATGAGGCGCCATTAATTTTAACATTTGACCATACAAAATTTGATAATCCTTCTAAGATTTCAGTATATTTTAAATTGTTGACTTCATCTGTTGTTTCTTCATCAGTATCTTGTTTAAGTGTTACAATATCCAATACAACATTTGAAGATTCTTTGAGTTGCTCAAAGGATAATTCATTTTTATCATCTGTAAACTCGGTTGTTAATAAAAATCCAAGCTGTATATTATAAGTATTTAAAAATTCATTGATTCCCGTTAAATGTTTACTGAAGGATTTCTAAAAAAAAAAATACATTTAAAATTTTAAAAAATTGTAAAAGAAATAGAATTCTCTACTTACGTCACTTGGCTCAAAGTAGACTATTAAAGCTTCAGTCAGTTCTTTGATTTCCATTGGAATGTCTTCGCATTTACCATCAAATGGTATTAAAGATATACTTGTCTTATAATATTTAGTACTAATATCACATTTAAAAAAGTTTATATTCATATTTGCATATGACGAGGTAGTTAACTGTTTTGGTTGATTCATTTCAGATAATATGCCTAAAAAAGAAATAAATATCGATTTGAATTAGAATTATAACTGCTACCCAATACTGTAGAGTGACGGTCTCTCAGATCATAGTGTTAGTACACACACACATGTACACGTACATACACATTATGATTGAGAGACGTCACTCTACAGTATAGTATAATTCTAATTATCAAATATTTCTTAGGCATATTATCTGAAATGAATCAACCAAAACAGTTAACTACCTCGTCATATGCAAATATGAAATATAAACTTTTTTAAATGTGATATTAGTACTAAATATTATAAGACAAGTATATCTTTAATACCATTTGATGGTAAATGCGAAGACATTCCAATGGAAATCAAAGAACTGACTGAAGCTTTAATAGTCTACTTTGAGCCAAGTGACGTAAGTAGAGAATTCTATTTCTTTTACAATTTTTTAAAATTTTAAATGTATTTTTTTTTTAGAAATCCTTCAGTAAACATTTAACGGGAATCAATGAATTTTTAAATACTTATAATATACAGCTTGGATTTTTATTAACAACCGAGTTTACAGATGATAAAAATGAATTATCCTTTGAGCAACTCAAAGAATCTTCAAATGTTGTATTGGATATTGTAACACTTAAACAAGATACTGATGAAGAAACAACAGATGATGAAGTCGACAATTTAAAATATACTGAAATCTTAGAAGGATTATCAAATTTTGTATGGTCAAATGTTAAAATTAATGGCGCCTCATGTAAATTATAATTATTTATTGTCTATTTTTTATCATATATATTTAAAATATATTTTTATTATTTATTTGCTAGGTTCAAGTCGAAAGGATTCCAATAATACTGATGAACTGGAAAGTGAATTAGCGAATTTTGAAAATTTGCTAATAACTGCACAAAATTTACGCAATGAGACACATTTAAGCAGAAGTGAAATTTTAGATAAAGCTGAAGACTTTGCAAGAATTATGTCAGCGATATTAAATGATCATGATAGTGATTAAGTATATTATTATATTATTAATGATAAATAAAGCTTTACAGTTTATAATTATAATATCAAAAGTATAAACAGTCTTCTTCAGAAATATATATTAATGGGAGGTAATCCTTCAAAGAATATTAGTATACTTACAGCTATCAAATGCATCTTTGGGGATAAGCATAAGCTTTCTACAGTTCATTCAACAAGCAATAAACTCAGCAAATATTTATAAATATTTGGTTTATTTTACGTTTTTTTTTATTAAAGAGACTTTCCGTTATGTATATGGATAATTATAAAAGTTTTGTCTATGTATTTGTATGTAAATATATAAGCTTGTGTCGATCAACAAACATTTTTTTGTTTCGTCTCTTAATAAATAATATTATAAAGATATATTTAAAATAAAAAATGTTCAGAACATAAACAGCTTTATTAAATTAAAGAGTATGGTTAAAATTTAACTCCAATATTGAGTAAATTAAACCCAATTAATATTAAGGAATGAATAAATATAAATAAATGTTCGAGTTAGCTTATGCTTATTATTATAAAAGACCACAATGACTCCAAAACCATTACATAGCGATGGACGATGATTTAGGGTTTAATGGATTTCTAGAAAATAGATAGAAAACAAAACAAACAAAAAAAAAAAAGAAATTTTAGATAATTGACAAACAATTTGGTAGGAAATATCTAACCTCATCAGAAAATTCCATATCATCTCTCAATTGTTTGGATCGACGCTTTTCAGTTGATGTGAGCAATTGTGCAACTTTTGTTTGTTTAGCTAAATCGTAGGCTTCTTTTTTACTACGCATTGCACAGTCTTCCAAAGTTTCAGCTGCTTCAAACATTCCCTGTCGTCTATAAAGTGCACCAAGATTTTTCAATGTTGTTGTTACGGTAGGTGAATCAACTTTGGCAGCTTTATGCCAACCACCATATTCACCATATGGTGTATTTTCACGATTATCATATTTGTGCTCTTCACGCTCTTCAGCCACCTTAAAAAATAAATAAATCAAATATTAATCATAATATTTAGCAATTAATTATAATTCATTATTCTTACCTGCCAAATGGGTTTATTTTTACTATCAATAGCTCCAAATTCACGCTCATGGGCACGAGTTAAAACTTGTTTATATAAAATTTCAGCTTCAGCATATCTGCCCTGCTTTAGATAGCAACCAGCCAAATTATTTTTAGTTTTGGCTACATTTGGATCATCTGGTCCCAATTTTGATTCGTATATATCGAGAGCTCGTTGATAATATTTCTCAACCTCATCATATTTGCCTTGATTTTGGCAAAGTAATGCGAGATTGTTCAATTGTTTTGCAACATCTGGATGATCTTTACCCAGAACTTTCTCACGAATTTCAAGTGCACGTTTGCAAAGTGGTTCAGCATCCTTATATTTGCCACGTTTGCCGTATAATACAGCTAAATTGTTTAATGTTGCAGCAACAGCTGGATGATTTTCACCAAGTGTTTTTCCACGAATTGACAATGCATCGTTCAATAAATTTGCAGCCTCTTTGTATTTATTCTATTTAAAAATAAATAAAAATTAAAGCGTAAATATAAATTCATTTTCTATGGATTTAGTGTCATATGCCATAATTTATACTAACTTGATCACGATAAACAAGTGCTAAAATATTTAACATTGTTGCCACATCTGGATGATCATGTCCACTTGTCTTTTCGAGATCTTCAAGTGCTTGTTTACACAAAGGCACCGCAACTTCATATCTATGAAAAATAATAAACAATTTATATTAATTATCTTCAATTATCACAATTATATAAATGTATAATACACTTACCTTCCCTGTGAAGCATATTGAATGACAAGATTATGTAGTGTACGCAATCTAGCTGGAATCTCATAGCCCGATGTGATTTGATTTGAACAATTGGCTTGGAGGTGTTGGTGACATATTATCTGCGATCTATCACTATTCTTCATCGGGAAATAGTATCAACACACTGGATCCGTTCCCTGTGAAGCATATTGAATGACAGGATTCATGTTGTGCCTGATCGTCAATCATATTGCTGCGCAGATGCTCATAAATGCCCGATGTGTTTTCGCTTCTGCTAATTGTGCTACCAATTGTGCAGGTGCTTGAAATTAAAGACACTAGTGAGCCGCTTGCATGAAGAAAGTGCATGGCATCACGACGATGAATTGGCAACACCTACGCAAGCACAATTTTCAAGCATCTGAATCACATCGGGCTATGCACGATTCCAGCTAGATTGCGTACACTACATTTGGAATCTATGGCATCTGTGAAGCAATATGCTGACAATCAGGAGCAAGGTGAAGCCTGTGATTAGACATGTACTGATCCAGTTGTTGAACTATTTCCCGATGAAGATAAGTGAAGATCGCAATAATATGTCACCAACTCCTCCATGCCATTTTTCAAATCAGATCACATCGGAGCTATGCGGTGCCAGCTAGATTGCGTACACTACAGCATCTTGTCATTCAGATATGCTTCACAGGGAAGGTAAGTGTATTATACATTTATATAATTGTGATAATTGAAGATAATTAATATAAATTGTTTATTATTTTTCATAGATATGAAGTTGCGGTGCCTTTGTGTAAACAAGCACTTGAAGATCTCGAAAAGACAAGTGGACATGATCATCCAGATGTGGCAACAATGTTAAATATTTTAGCACTTGTTTATCGTGATCAAGTTAGTATAAATTATGGCATATGACACTAAATCCATAGAAAATGAATTTATATTTACGCTTTAATTTTTATTTATTTTTAAATAGAATAAATACAAAGAGGCTGCAAATTTATTGAACGATGCATTGTCAATTCGTGGAAAAACACTTGGTGAAAATCATCCAGCTGTTGCTGCAACATTAAACAATTTAGCTGTATTATACGGCAAACGTGGCAAATATAAGGATGCTGAACCACTTTGCAAACGTGCACTTGAAATTCGTGAGAAAGTTCTGGGTAAAGATCATCCAGATGTTGCAAAACAATTGAACAATCTCGCATTACTTTGCCAAAATCAAGGCAAATATGATGAGGTTGAGAAATATTATCAACGAGCTCTCGATATATACGAATCAAAATTGGGACCAGATGATCCAAATGTAGCCAAAACTAAAAATAATTTGGCTGGTTGCTATCTAAAGCAGGGCAGATATGCTGAAGCTGAAATTTTATATAAACAAGTTTTAACTCGTGCCCATGAGCGTGAATTTGGAGCTATTGATAGTAAAAATAAACCCATTTGGCAGGTAAGAATAATGAATTATAATTAATTGCTAAATATTATGATTAATATTTGATTTATTTATTTTTTAAGGTGGCTGAAGAGCGTGAAGAGCACAAATATGATAATCGTGAAAATACACCATATGGTGAATATGGTGGTTGGCATAAAGCTGCCAAAGTTGATTCACCTACCGTAACAACAACATTGAAAAATCTTGGTGCACTCTATAGACGACAGGGAATGTTTGAAGCAGCTGAAACTTTGGAAGACTGTGCAATGCGTAGTAAAAAAGAAGCCTACGATTTAGCTAAACAAACAAAAGTTGCACAATTGCTCACATCAACTGAAAAGCGTCGATACGATAAACAAGTGCTAAAATATTTAACATTGTTGCCACATCTGGATGATCATGTCCACTTGTCTTTTCGAGATCTTCAAGTGCTTGTTTACACAAAGGCACCGCAACTTCATATCTATGAAAAATAATAAACAATTTATATTAATTATCTTCAATTATCACAATTATATAAATGTATAATACACTTACCTTCCCTGTGAAGCATATTGAATGACAAGATTATGTAGTGTACGCAATCTAGCTGGAATCTCATAGCCCGATGTGATTTGATTTGAAAATTGGCTTGGAGGTGTTGGTGACATATTATTGCGATCTTCACTTTCTTCATCGGGAAATAGTTCAACAACTGGATCAGTTCTTGTCTTTTCACAGGATTCATCTTGTTCCTGATTGTCATCATATTTCTTCACAGATGCCATAAATTCCAAATGTTTTTTCTCTTCTTCTAATTGTGCTACCAATTGTTCAGATGCTTGAAATTTTTGTTGCGTATTTGCCAATTCATCGCGTAGCCATGCATTTTCTTGATGCAAGCGTCTCACTTGTGTCTTTAATTTCTGCTTTTCAGCTTCAATATTTTGCAAATGTGATGTTAATGCCATCATAACCTGTGCTTCACTTAAACCAAGCTCAATATTTTCAATATTTTTACGTAAAATCTCCGATTTCTCATTGTCTTTTTGAACCTCGGAGATTCCATTCATAATAGAAACATGTTCAACACGCAAGGCTTCCAAGCCTTGTAAAACAGTTTTTGTATTACTTATAATTTCGTCTTGTGACATTTGAGTCATTTTTCCGATTTCTTCTATTTTCTGTCTGTAAATGTATAAAAAAATTTTTCTCGTCACATTATTATTTATATATATACGTGTGCAACATAACAAATGTAATATTGCAATGTAATTATGAATAAAAAAAACATATATTATGAAATTATATTTGAAATTTAAATATATATATATCTTACATTCTATAATTTTTTATAGCTTTGGAAACAATCATTTTAACAGAACGCGTGCCGTACTAGCAAAATTCTTTTTCAAAAATCAATACACTAATAAAAAATTACGCATGCGCAATGAAAATATGTTCAATTTCTTGGGTTTGATTATGTGATTATTCCCTAAAGTCCACTAAAAACTATCGATAACTAGATAATGTGTGTTTCTAATCGAAATTCAGATATCAATAAATTTAGTTGC